>JAWWEN010052350.1:0-10861 GCA_035582955.1 Sycophila texana | reverse complement strand
TCACTGTAAATCAGTGAATTTTCACTGTAAAATAGTTATAAGTGCGCAAACTTCACTGTTTCAACTTTAGAGAGAACTTTCATTAGTAAAATGTTTATTAAAATATTTTATTAAATAAAAAAGATTTCTTTTATAATATAATGGTTTGAATATTATCTTTTCATTATTCTAAGTCAAAACATTTGAGTCCTCTGATGATCTGCCACTTGCTTACCTACACCATCATAAAGTTCGTTCAAGCCTACACTTATGCTTGGTTTGGTTCAGTCATTTCAGTAGAAGTAAGTATAACAATTATATACTTAATTAAATTGAAAATAGTAATTTTTTTTTCCAATGTGCATACGTTACACCGAGATTCGGTTGCAATGTAAAAAATAAATGTTTAGAGTCAGCTTTGTTTGGATTCGATGTATCATGCAAATTGGTCAGGATCTGGCGATATAAATTTTATGAAAGACGTGCTCATCGTCCTATCGCAGAAGCCGATGGTTGTAATGGCCAAGGGCGTCGTTATGGTGGACATGGGCTTATTTACCAAGGTAAAAATGGAGTATGATCATTATAATTAATTCATCAATGATTGTTGAACTAATTATTCGTATATAATTTGTCTACAGATTGTAAATACTACGCTGTCTTACTTCTTTTTACTACAGACGTTAGAAGAAAAGCTCGCTTAGTGTTTTAAATTTATTTTAACATTTATTTTAGAAATATCATTTAAAAAAAAGAAAAAGAAAAAAAAATTGTTAAACAGTGCACAAAGAATTCGTGTATCAGTAGATCAGTCACTGAAAATTTTTTAAATAATATTATGCAAGTGGATGGACAAAACGCTTACATATTATTTCCCATTACAGAGACGCACGAGCAAGCTATTAGAGGCTATTATTTTGCAATTGCAATTTTTTGATTCGGTTATATCTGCTTTTTTCCGGGTATAACTTAATTTCTCTAACGAGATTGCAGATTCGAACAAAATGAAGTGGCGCTTTTCTGAGTTACGGTAATTTTATGTCTATGCACAGTCGTGTACGTAAAAATAACATTTTCCTATCTACGGCCAGCGAGGGTCATTGCGCTTATAAGCCGAAGAACTTTTTACGTAACAAGGGTTATTGTGGTTACGGGTTGATGAACTTTTTGTGCTTCGCAAACGAACCCTTTGTTCGTTGCCATCGACGATAAGCAGATTGCGAGCTGCATAAAAATAACATTGTTCGGGGGAAATTAGGTATAATTTTTTTTTCTGCAAGCGATACGCGAAGCAAATGCATAAGATAATTAGCCTTAATCAGATTTTAGCTGCTTATAGTTTTTGCACGCATAAGGAAAAGTTTTTATGCGTCCGTTTCTGCATTTATTTCTGATGTTGTGAATGTATAATTCTCGGATGATGCATGTATTTTATTTAACGATTTTATTGATTTTTTTTTGAGTGGATACAATGTTATTAATTTATTTTAAATATAAGTGTGGCCAACGGAAGCAAATGACGCTGTGATTCACTTTTTAACTTCAAACTTATAAGTATGCAAAGTGCGAGGATTTTCTTAGTAAATTTAAATAAATTACTTGTTACTACTTCGTATTGAATTTCTTAATCCGTTATGTAGAAGAAACTCGATCACCATTTGAAAAATATACAAGTTGTGTACTGAATCTTTTTTTAGACTCTGTAGAGGTGTAGATTGGGTGCTCTTTTAAAAAACCTGCTAAAAAATCATGAGAAATATGCAAGAGAAATGTGCAAGAAATAAACATAAAGCAAATCCTTGAAAGCACTAACAGTAACAGGTATTTATCTAAATCTGCAAAATTAGCTAGAGTCGAGGTCTTTTACTGCTTTAATAATATAGTGTTAAAATTTCATTTTTTTTACTTGAATTTAAAAATATGGATCCTGCCAAAGTACAAGTTTAACCATGTTACAGCTAACCGACTGCTTGTCTGCTTTGTGAAATCATGGAGAAACCGAAGAGTAAAGCATTCCTTATCCAAGTTCTTCTTCGTCTGTAACTGTTTTAATTCGTCACTCTCAATTCAACTGGTCATCCATTATCAGCGCAGAGGTCCAGAGCCTGTATGCTTATCTTACGAAAATATCCTACAGGGTTTTCTGTAGAAAACCTTCAGGAATTCCTACAAGAAACCTGTGAATCCTATAGGACACTTATAGGAATTCCACTTTTTTTCAACAGATCTCATCAGATTTTTTTCTGTAGAATATTATTTCTTATTACAATCCTGTACGAAAATCTGTAAGAAATCCTACAGGATTTTAGCGCGAAAAGGATCTTGAATTTACTGCAGGACTTTTATAAGATTTTTATAGGATATTTATTCTTATAGGGTGTCCTATACGATATTTTCGTAAGGGGAAATCGGTGCAGAGGGTGTTACCGTACACCGTAGTCGGCAAGTACCGTCTGACCACAGTCGTCTGTTTCTACTTCCAGTGTTCATTAAATTTAGGATGTAATTAAATCAGAGTATTACTAAGCTTCGCCTTACCCTTTAATGAATCCAATTTCTATAGTATTATTCTAATATAATGGGCACATTAACATTTCATTGAATAAAAATCTAATTTATCCAGAAATTTACTTTCTTTTGTTACGTCTTTATTTTTAAATGCTATATCTACCTTCTTATTTTGTTAACCCGTTCCTTTTTAATATCTTCAAATTCAAAAGCACCGTACATTACACTAAACTGTATGTCCGATCCCCTGTCCTCGGACTTCGAGCGTCGCCACGTCACTGCCTTCCAGTGCGACCCTCCGCCGTTACATTTTTCACAAACCGCAAACCGGCATTAAAGCTTTAAATCAAGCATAATCGTGGCGGGAGGAGTTTAAAAGTTCGACTCGGTCTGCGCGTTGGCTTTTGATCGATCCCCGCAGTTTGATGGGGAATTCGGTATACAGACGGTCGTGGAGCTTAGCAGAGAAAGGATATAGCATGGCTTACGAAATGGAAAGGGACATAAGGAGGTACAAGACGTACTCTGGATGCATAAAAGTTCTGTTGATGTTATGCGGAGTATGGCCAAATAACTCCCATTCCATCAGAGACTCGATTCTGTCTTACTTAGCTATTTTTTCTACTTTTTACGGAACTTCAACCGTACTGAATTTCTGCATTCATCATGTTACTAATATCATGATTTTAACGAAGGGAATGGGATTAGTCATTACTTTTTCTTCCTGCTGCTTGAAGGTAAGATCCGAGAGTAGAAGAATGATTGTGATAATTGTTTCTTTTTTTATAGCAATAGTTCGTAAATTTAGTTTGATAAAAAAAAATCGGTTCATGTATTTAAACGTTTTAAAAAGGCTGATCATTTAAGGTGATTTAATGATCAGGAGACTTTACGAATCATGTGAAATCTAAAATTTGTCAGTCACAAATCGGCAAAGCTCATCATACAGTGAACGTGATTTTTCACTTTAGAGGGCTTAGTTTTCTAAAAAGAAATCGCAAAATTGTTTAAAGAGTTCTGTAAATTTTTTAAAATCTTTGAAAATTTTAAACATACTAATGCGATGGAAAACAAATTTAGTGTAACATCGCAACTGACAAGAAAGTATATATCTAATATGGAGCTTTCTTAGAATTATAAAATTAAGATCAGGTTCGCAAAAGTTAAAAAAATATTTCCAGGTCATTATCCTGTTGCTGCATCGCGAGGATCTGCTGCACTTGAACAGGTCGTTAAGCGTCCGTTTCTTGAGAGACTTGGATGGCATCGAAGACCGCCGACACCTACTGGCCCGCGTGACTTCGGTCTGCTCCTTTTTCTACATGCATGCTTTTTCCTCGGGTCTGGCCATTCTGATGTACGTCATAACGCCGTTGCTGGCGCTGCGTCACGGTAAATACCTACGAATGTACCCATCGGTGTTGCCGTTCACGTATGAACCTGGTGGTTTGGTTCACTGGTGTCTACTCGGTTTGGAGCTCAGTGGATTTTTCTACCTTTGGGTCACGGTCAACGGAATTGACTACCTCTTTGGCCTTTACGCTCTTCAAATCTGTGGTGAACTCAGATTACTAGCTGACAGATTTCAGGCGCTGCAAGCTGGCAACGATTACAGGGCGAAACTTCGCGATTGCGTGCAAAGGCATCATTTGCTGATCAGGTCAAAGAAGATTTTGGAGAGCACCTTTGGATTGCTGGCCCTGTGGTTATCTATATCTGGTGCCATCGTGCTCTGCTCGCTGGTATTTCAAGTTACTGAGGTATGCTGCGTAAAAGTCAAGCCTAATGTAATTATTTATTTTGCTTTGTAAAGATTATGGTAAAATCTAAAGTGATTAGAAATTTAAAGTAGATACCTGCGTATCTGTAATTTTCCTGTGTCAACAATTTTTCTTAGAGTTAGTGATCAACATCGTATTCCTCTTCTTAACATTATTATTTACTATGTTTCCGCTTTCAGACATTAAAATCCTCGATAACACCTATTCAGATGTGTCTGCTACTCTTCTACACGTTTGGGAAGATGCTGCAGGTATTCGCATACTCCTGGTACGGCAACCTTGTCGCTGAAGAGGTAATAATATTTTTTATAATTCTTATACCTTTTTATAACTTTTATACCTAAACTATTCCATTATGTCCGTCTGATAGAATATTGAAAAATAATCGACATTGAAATTAAAAAAAAGAAGAAACACGTGCCGATTATTTTTTAATATTCTATAAGAAGGATATAATGGGGAAGGATTAAAAAAAATTTTAGTAGCCGACCCTACTGTTTACCCTTTAATATACTTTATATACTATATTATAATTAACTGCATGTGGCGGTGGGTTTCTTAGAGCAAAGTTTGCCTGAATTCGATGTACGATGCTCACTGGCCGGAAACAGGAGACAAACGACTTCGCAGTGACATTCTTTTTATCCTCATGCAGAAGCCGCTGATAGTCGTAGCCAAGGGTTGCATGCAGCTACACCTCGATCTTTTTTCTAAAGTAATGAATAAATCGAAGACCTTACCGACGAGACGTTTACTAATTTTTTTTTTTTTAATTTTAGATCGTCAACACCACCGTTTCCTATTTCTTCTTGCTTCAGACACTTAATGAAGATTAATTTTGGTGGGCAAGAGAAATCGATGGCAAATTATTTGTACGTCGAGTCAAGGACACCATAATTTTATAGATTTCGGTGTTTTATGATTGTGATCTTTTAGGATTGTGTATTGTATCGCTAGTAGTCGATTGTATAAGAATTGTATATGTAAAGCTTTTTTGGCGTTGTGAAATAACTAACTAGTAATTTTGTAATATACGTAAAGAAATAGAGTCGTTAATTCATAATTTATAGCCATAAGAAGTGCGAAAATTGCATGCAAAAGTGTCCAAATATTAACATTGTAATGAAAATTATTCAATATGAAAATTACCGTTCGTGATTCGATGTTGAATAATTATATATAGACTTTTTTATATCAATTTGATACATAATATTTTAAGGAACATTTTTTTAAGTATTTACACTAAAATCATAATAAAACGTATACTGTTCTTATCAGAGTAAAGGAAATTTCTTTTACATTTCAACGTGATTACGAAGATTTTTTATTTTATTCATGTTTTTTTTTTATTTATTTATCCATAATTATTTATCCATAATTATTTATATAATTATTTATCCATAATTATTCTTTTGAAGGTACTGGTGAATTTCTCACATTACGATTTATGGATGTATATTTCCAGTCGATGATTATCGCGCAAACGTTTGATTCTTCACACATCGAACATTAATTACTGCAATTTTAAATGATTATTTTTAAATCACCCATTAAAAAATACACTTCCATAATATTATTTTAGTTTAAGTTTTTACTATATTTTAATTTTCTATTTTTGTAATTAAGGACTTTATAGTTCGTTGAATTTTTTAAATAAATAAATAAATAAATATAATATCAATCAAGGTATACCAAGAACATAGTCATTTTTATTCATATCCATGACAGCAAATCATCATGCATTCCCGTTGTCTATCGTTAAACTGAATCGACGACCACCCCCACTTTTGTACTCTGGAAACTTTAAACCGCAGGCGAAGTTGAAATGAACTTGGATACACAGCCGAGCGGTTTCTCTCATTAGTTGATCGATATTCAAAGGGACGCACAGTTTTAACGACGATGAGTCAGAGGCAGTGCCCGGCTGGCTGCTCTCGGAGCCTCTCAACGATGGACGCCGAGGTGAGGACTTACCTGCGCTACAAGCGTGACATTCGCTTACTACTGTTAACCGTCGGCGTCTGGCCTGGTGTATGCCCGATCTTCAAACGGATTCTCGCCCATCTCGGGCAAGTTTCCGCTGTCATCCTCATCGTGGGAGTCGTCAACTTTATCAGGCTGCACAGCGGGAGTGTCCTGCTTATCGTCAAGTGCATCGGCTTGGGCATCACTATCATCTCTACGCTTCTGAAGGTAAATAAGTTGAATGAGATTCTCAGTGAATAATCGTTGAAACATATGTGAGTATTCTAGGAAAAGTAAGTACAAATGCAATGAATATGAAGCGAATTTTCACTGAAGAAACATAACAAAGTTTGATCTTATGATCCAGTGTCTCTTAATCTCTAATGTTGTCTAAATCGTAGATTTAGTCTATATTCTTAGAATTTTTTTAGTTAGTAAAGTGTCTATATATCTGATAAATGATAAAAACATTATAAAAATATTTTATTAATGTGCATCCTGAATCCAACCAATAGATCGGCGTATTTCTGCGATATCATGATGATCTAGTTTACTTGAACGAGTGCCTATCGACTGAGTACAGACAGGATTTGTTGAATTCAGAAGATCGTCCACGTTTGCTCTCGAGGGTGGCGACGTTCGCTCGTTTTTTCTACATCCTGGCGTACTCTGTGGGATTGTCCGTACTCGCTGCAGACGTGGCAGCAATTAAGCTATTCTTTAAAGGTGTATACCGACATGTGTATCCTATGGTATTCCCCGTAAAATATGAGCCTGGAAGTATCATATTTTGGATGTTTGTGGGAGTTGAACTTATCTGTAGCTATTACGTCTGGGCCATCACCAGCGGAGTCGATTCTGTCTTCGGCATGTATACAATGGAATTATGCGGCGAGCTCAGGTTTGATATTTAATTGTTCAAGAGATTTTTTGATTTTGATAAATCAAAATAATTTAAAAATTAAAATGATAATAGTTAAATTTTTTTGTGTAATATTAAATCAAGAGTTTTGGCCAGTCGATTTGAAAACCTAAGAACAAGCAAAAACTACAAACTGAAGTTGAAGGAATGCATAAGAAAACATCACGTGATAATCAAATCTAAAGACGTTTTGCAGAAGGTCTTTGGATTTCTGTCCATCTGGTTGGCCGTAACCAGCGCCATAGTTCAATGTTCGCTGGTCTTTCAAATAAAAATGGTAACAATTAAAAATATGCAAAGTAAATCTGACAAATACTATGCGCCTCATCTTGTTCATCCTCATCATGTCGTCATCATATAGCTTTATACTAAGAGAATGAAGCTACGCAATATTTATGCGAGAATGAAATCGCCTCACCTTTATTATCGTTAAAAGGAAATGAAAGGATTGACGGCAGCAAGAGCGATCTTCCTGTTCTTCTATATTGTGTTGAAACTCGTGCAGGCGTTTACTTACACCTGGTACGGCGATCTTATTGCCGAGGAGGTAAATATACCTTATGAAATCTTAAAAGAAATAAAAATAGTAAAATGTCTTTCGGTGAATGACGTGCACGATTCAGAGTCTGCTCTGCATGAATGCAATGTACAACGCTCATTGGCCGGGTAGTGGCAATTCGCACTTTATGAACGATGTTCTCATAGTTCTGTCCCAAAAGCCGATGATCTTTAAGGCCCTGGGCTGCATGACTCTCAATCTAGAAATATTTTCTAAGGTAATGTACTTTTGCATTTGGTATTTTTTCGAGTATAAATAAAAAGATATTTATATTTTATAATAGTAGATATTTTAATATGATAAAAATATAACATTTATGTAAATAATTGTTATTAAAAGTTTCTTAAATTTCTTTGTAGATCCTGCATACGGCAGTATCTTATTTTTTTCTGATAGAAACTCTGGATTACAATTCAAATGTGAATTAATTATTGACTAGTTCATTTTGCCAAGCATTTATTAAAATTTTTCTGAGATATTAACAGAGTATTAATTATGACAAAAGTAGTAAAGTGGATTATAAACTGCAATTTCGAATAAAAATATTGAGATAGTTAGAAGAGAAATAAATATTAAAATAAATAGAAAAATAATAACTATAAAAGTTTGAATAAAAAATATTCATTATAGCCAGAAAAGGTAAACAAATTTTATTCATCACTAAATATAATGATACTAATCAAAGTAATTATTGTACAAAATTTAATAGTCACACTATGCAGAGCTTAAGGTGTTTATAAATCCTTAATTAAACGAAAAGAAAAAAAAATACAAATATAATCACACTGTTAGATCGCATCGATTCTTTCAGAACAACAGTAATAATTCTTCTCATAAATGAAAACTCGCAAGCTACAAAAGTACGTGACTGGCCGATTTCGTCGAGTCAAGCTCAGGAGCTTTCCTGATCGTCTACGGGGGCATGCGGAAATCGCTTAGTCCGACGCCTCGTTTAACATCCTGGCGTGCCGCTGCAGACTTCCAGACGCTGACGCTCAAAATATACGAGGTATTCACGCGAGCCGCGAATTTTAAGCGGCTCAAACTCGGCGTTTACAAGAAAATTAGTAGGCTCGCATCCACGTAATTCGTATTCTTCGTGCGTGAACGATTTAACTGGAGTGAGTGCAAGCTTTTTAAGGGGTGGAATTATTTTTATTTTTATTTTCGTTATTAGTATAACACTTACAATTTGAAATGGAACAAAATTATCTTTTCAAGTTGAATTAGTGAAAATCTACTAAAATTGAATAGTGGAGCTCTTTCCACTAATTTTTAGTGAAATCTCACTAATTGTAAGTAACATTTCATAACTCAACTTTAAGTAGGAATTATTAATTTATCGTGGATGTACTGCTGAGACAATCGATGTTAAGAACTAAAGGTTTATCTTTGATGAGGACTCGAAAAATTCATATTCATAATTGCAATTATAGTTAAAAAATATTTCATTTTATTAATCTATCTTAGTCAGATATTTGCTCATTACAATAAATACGATAGACCTAAACAAAGAGAAAAAAAAAGAATTAATTTGTAAGCAAGTGACGAGTGAAATGCATTTTTGGAGCATCTCTCAACGAAACTCGGCAGTGTTAAGCACAGTAGAAAATTGATTTTAAGTGAAGATGAATCCCTCGAGTTGTGTGGGATGGAAGTGAGCCAAGGCGGCGGTCGTAAAAAGTGAAATGAAAGAGCATAATCAACCTGAATAGTTCACCATATAGTAACATCGTGTATGCCTGGCACGGAAGCCCTACCCAATTCGCCGGCTCGAGTACGTAAACCAATATCACTGATTTCTCGCGTGACATTGCATATCCATCGGACGACAATGCGGCCTACGTTGCTTCCTATATTTTGCGCGATCTCCGCTGTAGGCTGTTTATCGGTTTGTTTCGCGTTTAAAATAGAGAAATATCGATGGCTCGTGCATGACGGAATGTTATGCAGATGTCGGACGGCATACATCCTTTAATGCGGTAGTTCGAAATCAGATCAATCGATTAGATAGAAATAAATTGAAATTCACAGTATACTGATTGATTGGAACCTTGATAGGAATGTCTTACGATTCAAGTTTACTTTTTTTCTCTGACAAATGCTTTTTTTTTCTAAATAAAATATTAAAGAATGTTAATTACTTGCGAAATAACTTGAATAATTGATTAAAAAATCATGTAAGAAATCACTTGAGAAATCACTAGAGTAATCGCGTAAAAAATCACCTAAGCATTCATATATATTTTTTTTAATTTATACTTCTACAACATGTGTTATCATTAAAATATAAAAAATTGACATTATAACATTTTCACTAACAATCTCTTTATTGCACCCTATAAAAATAAAGAATTTATCAAAATAATTTTCATTCGTTTGTATATTCATAAAAATATTATCAATGTACTGGCTAATGCATTGATTGTTCGAATTCGAATTCGCCGCTGGAAAATGATGGATAAGGAGATCGCAGTGTCGAAAGCAGGGCCAAAGAAGAATAATTGATTACGAGGTAAAAATAACTTTTCAATCCCAGCGCCCGTGACACACGAGCACGGGACGATCGATGCCGAATTCGAGAAAAATGCAATTATCCGGGAAGCAAAGTGGAGCAATGCCATCTTGATCGAGGACTTTGCTCTCGCTTCCTCCCACGTGGATCAAGTCACGCGACTGAATGAGCTTCTCGCACACTTTAATGGCTTATAAAAATATTAACGTAATTCACGCACTCGTGACGGCTAAATTTCAGTTATTGTTTTCGTGTTTTACACTTAAAATAGGATCGCAAGAAAATACAAGTTCAGTTGGTTCGGTACGAACTGCGAACGCTTTTAATAGATATGCTGATACATTAATTAAATAAATATTTGTCGACGAAGGACGATGTAACTGAGCGCCGACTCTCTTCTGACTAATTAAATGTAATTTATGTTATTAAATGTAATTAAATCCGATTAATTTACTCCACGTTCACATTATTAATAATGTGAATTAATAATTAATATTAATAATTAATTAATAATTAATATTAATAATTAATTAATAATTAATTAATAATTAATCGGATAATTACATTTAATTAGTCAGAAGAGAGTCGGCGCTCAGTTACATCGGCCTTCGTCGACGAATCTTTATTTAATT
>JAWWEN010052349.1:0-10864 GCA_035582955.1 Sycophila texana | reverse complement strand
GCGCGGGTCAATTCGAAATACCAGAACATGGCCATATTAGGCGCATGCCCATATTAGGCACAGGTACCTTATATTGTTTATTTAGTAATAAATCTACGGATTAAATAGTCCTTTCATTAAATAATTAAAATTAAAGTTAGTACTATATTTAGTTAAACTGAAAACTAATGGCGAAGAAATTAAATAAAGAGTTTTTAAACGATACAATGTGGTTAACTGATAAAATGATATGAGGTAAAGTGTTTTACATAAGTTTTATCCGATTCATGGTTGAATAGAATCCAAAATTAGATGCAAAATCACAATACAAAAATATACAAAATGTAAAAAATCGTAAGATTATAAAATTCTATAATGTAACATAGATAACTAAGAAAACTCAACGAAATGAGAGCGTGATAAATATATATACATATTTTATTGAATAAATTTTATAATTTTAGAAACTATTAAAAGCAAAACTTTGTGAATGAATGTTTTAGCCGAACAACCGCAGGTTCCAAATATTAGTCAGTTTAAATTCGGAGTTTTATTTAACACTCTTACGCCGATGAGCTTAAAATTAAATATTTTTAACGCAGTCAGCTGACAGTGTATCATCGCAATGACTTACACAGCTTAGAATACCTCGCGAAACAGCTGATAACGAACTCGAAATTCTTGTATAAAATCATTTGGAACGAAATAAAAATGAAATAAAAAAATTTAAAACAAAATGACTTAATAAAAGAAGAAAAATGAATCGGTAAAAATCTCGAACTACCAGTGTGCGGAAAGGATGAAAAAGTTCTGGATCGAAAGGCCGCTGAAAGTGCGCCTGGCGAATTCGAGAGAGCGACTTTCTTCGCGCGATCCCGCGGCGAGCCGCCTCACTCTGCCGTTCGTGTGTCTGCGTCTCTGTGTGTGTGTATGTGTGGGTACACGTATACACGCGACAGCTTAACGGGAATTCACTCGCGAGTTTTCCCGTACGTGCACTCGGCGGATTCCGCGCATCGTCGTATAATAAGCTGGTCCGGTTTGCGCGACGAGGCTGCTGCCACCGCTGGCAGCGCTCCGGATGATGCCGGTGGATGAGTTTTCATCGCGGTTATACATAGACGCTTAATTGACGCGACCCCGAGTTCGGAAATTTCCTGGGAGATTGACTGGGTGCGTGCGTGCAAACGCTCGCCGCTCTTCGGAGTTTACTGGGAGTCACGCGGTAAACAGGAAACTCGCGTGAGTTTTTTCTTTTTGGGGTCGCGAGAGAGAGACACATGAAAATTTTTGTGTAAGATATACTATCGCGTATATACAAAAATGTTTCCATGTCAATGTAAAGTGTCGGTAGAAGGTAAAATGTGTCTACAGAAAAAAATGGAGCTGTAGCATCTAAAAAGGATCAGTGGAGGATGAGAGGAGTCTACAGAAGCTAAAAAAAGATCAATGGAGGATAAAATGTCGCGTATACAAAAATTAAGAAGAGTTTATAGAAAAAAGCTAAATGTTTTAGTGGCAGCTAAAAAGTTTCCATGTCAATGAAAAGTGTCGATAGACGCTAAAATGTGTCTACAGAAACTAAAATAAGGCTGTGGAGGCTAAAAAGGATCAATGGAAGTTTAAAGGAGTCTACAGAAGCTGAAAAGGATCAATAGAGGATAAAATGAGTCTACAGAAGCTATATTTTACCGATAGAAGCTAAAATGTGTCTCCAGGGAGTAAAATGAATCTACGAGGGGAATAAAATGAGCCAAAGTAATAAATAAAGATATCAATAAAGTGAATCTCACTGGTGATTATAGGATGAAAAAAAAGTTATTACTCGTTAAAATTAATATTTTATTTAAAATTAATATTTTATTTGTCGAAATTTCTGTTTTTTAAGCATCGACATGTTGAACGATTTCAGTTTGCTCATACAGTGTGCAATGTGAAAAAAATTTATATACAGCTTGCTTCATTCAAGACAATAGGCTCGTGCAATGTAAATTGCGAATAATTAAAGCGCAATTATAAGCGGGAAATATCTGTTGAAAGCAAATTGCGTGTAAAAAAAAAAAGAATACGTTCATCGCACAGACAAGAGCGGTAATTCAGCTCGGCTCTCAACTTACTCATGGTGAAAAAATGCGTTTGATTTATTGAACGATGTTGTTTCTGGCTCTCGAGCGAAAAAAAAACGAGACTCTTCGCGCCGAGTCTTCAGCGCTATTTGGACGAAGAAAAAAAGGTAAACACAATATCGCGGCGGCAAAAAAAAAGGCGGATGCATTTCCTGATAGAGAGCGCGATGAAAAAGCAAAAAAACGAAGCGTATAATACGTCTTATCTGAAATTCACTTTCACGACGATCGATGCCCTGGCCGTGACATCATCGCTGAAAAATTCGTCGCAATTGCCTAATACTTGGTCGGGGGAAGCGTAAACTCCGCTCTTATCGTGAAATAAAGCGCCGCTGGTATACAGAGAATCACCATTCGTTATCAGTGCGCGATTCACCGTTTTTATCAATTATTATGCACGGCGGCGGCGACGGTCGAGGCCATCAGACGCCGAACAAAAGCGGAGAGACTCTTTTAATGAAGGGGGCAATTTTGCTCTTTCGAGTAGTATAGGATGCCCCGCAGAAGTCATTGACTCAGTGCCTGCCATCACGGAGCTTTCTGCTATATATATAACTCCTATTCACGCGGCAAGTGTGCTTTGTTCTCTCTCAAATATTTGAACAATGACACAATCTGTGTATTAGTGTCTGTGTGGCATATTTTCTCGATCTTTATCTATGTTAATCGAGCATCGATGTTTCAATCGCGTGTATACAACGCGCACGAAATTGCATCATTTTTATATATATACCGCCTCTAAATAGTACGCATAGATGGAATTCCAGAGAATTTACTAATCTTTCGTTTTCTTTCTTTCTTTTTTACGTATTCCAATTTTATACTCCTCGATATTCGATCTTGCGTCAGATTTGCTTGAGAAATCTTTTTCTTCTTTCCGCGTTTCTCGGCAGATTTCATCGATTTTATTAAATGGCCTTTTAATAAATAAATTATTGGCTCACCGAGATCTAGATATAGGCGAAGGCAAATAAATCTTACGCAAGCTATACGAAGCTAAGGCGTTTTCAAGAATTTCGTTTAATTATTTTACTGCATACCTGCGATCTCAGAATTATATTTATACCTTTCTATGTACCTGTAGGTTCTGCGGGGCAATGGGATAAATTAAAACTATGTACACGGAAAAAATTTTCAATAAAATTTATTTTAAAAAATCCGTATTTGTATAAGTAGTACGATCTAAATGGCCGTGCTTTACGTCAATCGAAATTTTTTCGATGATTCTCCTCTCCGTATGTCTACGGCTTCGTGAATGTTAATCGAAAAAGCGTTCATTCCTACACTCAAACCTAATTTTTACTACAAAATCCTTTCCGCGCAGGTCTAAATTATTACGATTTTTGTTATTCATGGGGGGATAGACGGGGGAATCTTTTAAAGCCGAGAAAAATCGGCAATTAAATCGGCGGCGATTGCGGCGAAATCAAAAGATATACATATCCCCAACCTGAATTATTCGCTTGGACCGGTAATAAAGACAGCTGCCCGAGCGCTCGGGTCGACGTGCGCCGCGGATGCTCGTTCGTTTCCCGTCTTTCCAATAAATATCGATCGGTGATCGAGGCGTACGATAAGAGCCTCTCTCGGCTGCGGAATTCGATTCATAGATCGGCACCGACTGCGCATTTTTGCCCCGGAACTGGAATTACGTGCCCCGGCTTCTCTGATGGGCCGTGGAGCTCGCCGCTGGTGTGCACGAGTGTGTGTGTATGTGTGTGTGTACGCTTTCGGAATTACGGTAGCCGTTTCCCCTCGGCGCAGCTTCCGCACGTCGGTGAAAGGAGCCGCCAACTTGGCTAAATAACCCATTTAATTCTGGAGAAACCCGACGTTGGACCGCGGTCCACGGGACTTACGTGAATGCGCTGTTTTGCCGAACTTTTATTTTTGTTCGTAGTACATGTATTCCCTTTTAAATTAATCTTCCGTTCTTCGTTATACTCTTATAAATAATATTGGAGCATTTGAAAATGCATCATGCTCTTATATTTTGTTGAGTTTTAGTTAAATAACCCATTTAATTCTGGAGAAACCCGACGTTGGGCCGCGGTCCACGGGACTTACGTGAATGCGCTGTTTTGTCGAACTTTTATTTTTGATCGTTATATGTACTCCCTTTTAAATTAATCTTCCGTTTTTCGTTATATACTCTTATAAACAATATTGGAGCATTTGAAAATGCATCACGCTCTTATATATTGTTGAGTTTTAGTTGTTTAGTTGCATAGAATTTTGTTGTTGTAATTTTTATGCTCTTAAGTTATTTTATATTTTGTATATTTCTATATGCTTATATATTTATCACTTCTAATTTAAATCATCACGCTCTTATATTTTGTTGAGTTTTAGTTGTTTAGTTGCGTAGAATTTTATTGTTGTAATTTTTATGCTCTTATAAGTTATTTTATATTTTGTATATTTTTATATGCTTATGCATATATTTATCACTTCTAATTTAAATAATTAAATTCGTTAATAACACGGGCAATACTGTAAACGATATTTTTAGCATTGTCCATATGAGCAAATGTTTTTAATTGTGTCTTTTAAACAAAGTCTTATAAGATCAAACTAAAAATGGTTTGTTTCATTATTCGGTACCGCAGAAAACAATTCCCAAATCGGTGACCCAGAGGCCTGACACTCTCCTTGTGAGACCAAGAAAAAAAAATTCTTCAACAAATTAGATTAATAATCTCGAATAAAGAAAAAAATCAGTTATACGTTGCGAGAGCGGAGAGAGAGAAAGAGAGAGAACCGTCGTAGATACATACACCGGCGGGTCGGCGCAGGTGTGCCGTATCTCGGATTAATTTGCATTCGCGGAAATGGTTGCTGGATACCTCGAATCGGCGAGGCTCGAGCCGCCTCCGCGTGTTTTTCGCCGGCGCGGTCAGAACCAATTTGCTGCGAGAACGCCGGCGGGGGAGGGTCTGTCAAAGGTACCGTAGCCGCTAGGAAATTTATGGGATGCCCGGCTATCTTCCCTTATAAATTCATTGTCCTTTCCCGTGGTGCTCTCCTCTCCTCTGCTCTCGCCCCAGAGGTCATTGATTCCGTTCGAGATTCTTTTCTCGCTTGATGGGAATCGATGATCAACATTCCGCTCTGCCCGAGTTCACTGGAGGAAGGGTTCGCTGCAGATATTTAAATTAGACGCTTCGTTCATTGAATCGGTTTGGTTAGTTAGATTATTCAGCTTTTTTTTTTATCAATGCTAGTCCTCGGTATACTTACATAATTACCTCAAAACTTGAAACTATACTTCAAATTAAATTAAATATTTAAAACTGATAAACTTTTGTATAATATAATTATTCTTTTAAAAATCCTTATAAAAATTTAGTAAATAAGTCTTAAGATTTATAAAATGTATAAATACTAAATTAAATGTTTAAATAATATGGTACGTTAGACTAGAAGTTTATTGTAAAAGAACAAGTAAATAAAATTCTTAAAAATTCTCATTTAATCATTAAATAATATTATATATCATTAAATCAATTATACTAGTTTCGAAAAAGAAAATTCTTTTATTAGGGTTTAATATGAGGAAGCTCGATTAGGCAGTCCTCAATTGAATAACGATTGAGAAATGGAAGATTTTCTTTCCAATTAATCGAAGAAAGTTTTGAAGGTTTAGCGCGGTATTCTAGAAAAAGAAATAACGAGGCGTTTTCAAGCGCTGGGCTTGGACTCCGTCGACGGACGACGAGGCGGCGAATCTGGAACAGCGTATAAAATTGCCGCTTAAACGGTCGCGACGAGCTCGCGTTCTCTTTCTTTGTCGCCATGAATATTTATAGCCCGGCTATTGTAATTGCATTATCCAAGATCATGCCGATGTGTCGCTGTCGCAGCTGCTCTTTTTTTTTTATCGTCGATCGCTATACAGCCAGATTGATTCCTTCTATTATTCAAAACACGTCAGTCGAATGAAATTTTCATTTAATTTTCATATTAAACGCTCGATTACCCGTTACAAAAAAAATTTAACGTCCAAGAATTTTAGATGAACTACATAGTAAAATGGAGAAATCCAATCACCTATCTAAAAAAAAATTGAAGCGCAATCAGCGTAGCTTAAAATGAACTGATACAAATATAGTTCAGTAAATTTTAATAAACATTAAACACTTTTTTCGTGTTATTTCTTAAACTGATTTTTAGCAATGTACAGTAAAGTAATCGACCAAACTCATCAACCTGACTATACTGTATATTATAATTTTTTTTTTTAAATTTATTATAAAATTTAGTGAATAGTGCAATAATTTAATCACAATTTTACAGTCCAATTCAGTATAAATTTTATTGTACCATATCATAAAATTTATTATATAGGTACTCTATTCCAAAATTTACCTTAACAAAAATCTAGAATCAATGATATAGAAGAAAGTTTATTTATTAAAGTTTCTTTACTTCTTTTCTGGAAGAAGAGCTTTGTTTGTAGCGTGCAGTTATTAAATCAAGATGAATGTAGAAGGAATGTTTAAATTGTTTAACAATTGAATGAATAATTGGACTTAAAGCTACAATCGAAATTAAGTTATTAGTAAATAATATCACTATATCCTTCAAACATCACAGTTAAAAATTCACAGAGTCCTAACGTTTACAAGACTTCATATTAATTTTTTCTGCATAGAGTACAAGAATTAAAAAAAAAACTGTTCAACAAAACTGATCACAAATACAACAATTAATAACTCACTTTTTACAGTTCGCGACGAAATTGCCAATTTTTTTAGTAATACTTGCAATAATATTTACTGGACTATTTCTCACAGTGTGCCAAGTAAAAGAAGCGAAAATAAACGATCGGCCGGAGCCTTTCGAGCATAGCCGAATTCTCGAACGTTCAGGCTCGCAGCTTAGGAAATTTCTGGCTCCGAGTATTATACGCGCGATGGCCGCGCGCGCGCGCGAGCTCAAAACGCCGACGACCTAATCTCGCAATTTTCGTGTCCGGCCATAATGAGCGTAAGCCGAGTGGCAAAAGGCTACCGGGGGGACCGGCTCGCGTCCCTTCTCTTTCGGGCGCGCTTGCGCGACTGCCGGCCCGCGCGTATATACGCACGAGTCATTACATTCTTTCGGGGCGCAGCGACCTCGTACCAAATTGCTTTTAAATTACCTGACCGGTCCCACGCTCGGGCTTTCGCGCTATCCTCGCCCCGCGCGATCTCTTATATACCTCTTGATGCAGTCCAAAAATCAACGAGTGTGTGTACATGCATCCCTCGGTTCGATGTGCTTCGTTTCGCTTTGCGCACTTCGTGGTGGTTGTAATTTTGTTTTCGACACTCCCTGCGCAAAGTACGATTTTACGTACGGTTTCTCAAAATTAACTTCGTAAAATCTTTGGTCGAGTGTGTATATATGCGACCCTCGGTTCGATGTGCTTCGTTTCGCTTTGCGCACTTCGTGGTGGTTGTAATTTTGTTTTCGACACTCCCTGCGCAAAGTACGATTTTACGTACGGTTTCTCAAAATTTACTTCGTAAAATCTTTGGACGTGTGTGTATATATGCATCCCTCGGTTCGATGTGCTCCGTTTCGCTTTGCGCACTTCGTGGTGGTTGTAATTTTGTTTTCGACACTCCCTGCGCAAAGTACGATTTTACGTACGGTTTCTCAAAATTTACTTCGTAAAATCTTTGGATTAAAGATTTTCTTCTCTCAGTGATATATTTGAAAATATACTTCGTTTGGCTTTATGCACTTCGTGGTTGTAAGTTTTTTTTTTCGACATTCTGTGCGCAAAGTATAATTTTACATACGGTTTCTTAAAATTAGTTTTGTAAAATCTTTAGATAAAGGATTTTCTTCTCTCAGTGATATATTCGAAATTTAAATTCAAATAAAGAAAATTTGATTGCTGAATTTTTCGAGCTGCGAGTTGCCAATTATTCCAGTCATTTTTTAAGATACGTGCTCATTGACGAGAGTGAAATTAACATAAAAAAAAGAATTAAAAACAAACGCAAATTACTGCACCTGCGTTATTTTGGTTTATTCTTTCATTTTTCGGTCTCTCTTCATTTGGTTCTTCAAATTGACTTTATATTATCTTCATGAACCGCAATAACTGTATATATATATATATATTTCAGTATAGAAAAAGAACATTACTCGTGAATTTTTTGCTTCTCGTTCCACTTCTTCATCTCCCTCGTGATAAGGTTAGTTAAATTCTGATTTGAAGTTCCTCTTGTATAAAGATGTCGATTTACCTTCATACCTCCAGACCGCAATATCATAAGAAAAAAGCAGTGAGGACTGTGGTTTACTTTTTGAAGTCAGAGAGTGAAATTGCTTGAAGAGTATCTTGCAGTTATTGCGTGGGCCTTATTACTTTCTCGCTTCTTTTTTTCCTCAATTTTTTTTCGCGAAAGGAGCCTCTTAACTTCGACATATTTCTAGATTACAAGTTTTTTTTTTTAATTCTTGAGATTATACACAACTGTAGAAACAATGACTAAGTCAATGACAGTGATTTTCATACGCATTATTTCTAAATTTTCTAAAAAAAAAGATTATTGTATTAATTTACGATTGTTAATGTTCATAATTCAAATTTAAATTTAAATATTTTAATGTAAAATTCAAATAAATGATAAATGATCTTTTCAATATAAGTACCAGCAACGCGTAAAAGTGTTTTCTCTTTTATGTACACAAATTTAATGCACTATTACGGAGCTCGCGATGCGTTTTAACGTCAACTCGTCAAAACAATTAAAAAAACAGTCATCTCGGCAGGTATATGCATCGTAATTTGCTTGCGCCAAAAAAAAGGAAAGAAAGAATGAAAGAAAGAAAAGAAAAAATCCGCACTTCCGAGAAGGCCTCACTTCGGTCATTATCTTCAATCTCTTCATTTTTGAATGAACTCCTCGCGCTGCATATCGTGTCTCGAGGGCAAGCTCCAATCAAGTGTCCGGCAAGAAGCCTCGGACAGGTTCGGCGCGTTTTCGAAAAAATTTTAATTACCCCCGCGTGCATTTAGCCTCGCAGCTCCTCGAAACGTAAGTGGCGCAGGGATTTACTTGCATAACGCTCATTGCATTCGCACACGCGTGTACTTCTTTTGAGGTCCGCGATCGAACCGATTCCACCTCCAGTCGTCCTTTTTATATCGCGGTCTTCGAGGGAGATAAAACAAAAAGAGTACTCGGGAGAGAAAAAGAGAGAAATAGAGCGAGAGGGAAGACTCGCGCGCGTACGTACGCTCGTGTATGTATGAACGTGGATGGGAGTGAGAGAGAAAGAGAATCGCGAGCCTGCCAATTACAAACAATCATCGGGGAATGCGCGCCACGAATCGACCCACGGAAAGAAACTCGCTCTCTCTTGAAAGAGAAAGAAAGATTAAGAGGGAGACGGATAATGGAGCGAGAGAAGGACGACTTTTCGTCTCTTTTCTCCATTAAAAAGTCAAAACAACACTCCACTTACGGGACAAATTGAAGGTAATTGAGGGGAATGACATGAGGGCGAGAGAGAGGAGAGAGAAAGAGAAAGAGAGAGAAGAAAAAGTAGTGCGCGTGCGCGAGCATCATCTCGGTCTGCGGGAGATTATTTACGTTACCCCGCAGCTTGGACGCGACAAGCTGAGATTCGAAAAATCCTAACTCGAGCTGAAGTATACGAGTGTTAATAATGCAGAGGCACTAGCTATCGATATTAAGAATCTCCAGGCAACGATATTTAGCCTATGACGTTTTTTTTTATTCGAGATGTTGGATAGTGGGACAAATAGGCAAAGATCACATATGGCCAAAAATTAAATTTTTCTACATTTTAATGTCACTGCAGCAAAATCCAGCGCACTTCGCGCGCTACTATTTCCTCCCTTTCTGCTGTTTATTCATTTGATTATATTTATTTATTCATTTTATTTTTATTTTATTTTATTTTATTTCATTTGTTTTCATTTTATTTCTACAATTTATTAAAAATCACAATCGCTTCATTTTCTGCAACCACTTAGCAATTTTGCATTTAGAGAAATGTTTAATTTTTCTTCTGCATCTTTTTTCTTATTCTATATAAATAATAACTAACAACGTAATCTCGTTTCTTCAATAGTAATTCATTTATATTTACATCAGAAAGGTCAACGATCATTTCACAACTAGAGAACCTTAGTTGGTGCCGTGCATCGAATTAAATGAAAAAAAAAAAAAAAAAAAATCCGACTCGGTCCACATACACAGGGCCGATCCCGGGGTCGTGCCTCGGGGGCAGCGCGCATTTTTCGGGTCAAGCGTCGGCGCGGCGGCGGCTGCGCCTCGGAATGCGAGCTGCAGGCGCTTGAGCCTCTCTCGCGAGCGCGCGAGACCTCCTGGAAGGTTATAGGCTCGTAAGGAGGGTGAAAGTCGCATTCCACGTGCCGCCGCCGTGGCGGCGTTATATGCACTCGCGCCGTGCAGTTTCCGCTGTGCGCCGCCGAGCCGCTCGTTTCCCATGCCGCTGCAGTGCGCGGCGTCGACGGCCGAACGGCTAGAAGAGCCGAGAAATATATACATCGCGCCCGAGCGGCGATCCTTTGAGTGATTCGCCGAATTTTACGGGATGCAGCATCCCTTTTTGCGTTCGCGGAATGATTTTTTTTTAATGGTGTGTATAAGGGAGAGAGAGAGAGAGAGAGAGAGAGAGAGAGAGAGAGAGAGAGAGAGAGAGAGAAACTAAAGAGCTGTTCCTTTATTTTGTCAATATATGACAAAAAATTATAGAGTAATTGTAGG
>JAWWEN010052348.1:0-10864 GCA_035582955.1 Sycophila texana | reverse complement strand
ATTTTTTTGAAACTACTAAATTTATTTAGAAACAAATAAATTCATTTAGTTTTAAAGAAATATTTAGTGGCTTCAAAAAAATATTTAACAAGTACTATTGAAATAAATATTCACTTAGAATTACCAATTTTTTTTTCAGTGTAGAGTTTTGAATGAAATGACTTGAAATTGAAATTATATAATATTTTTTGCACCATTACGGAGGGCACCACAAAGCAATTTTTTAAAGACTTATTTTAGGTTTCAACAATGAAGAAAATATCGAAAATATTGAAGATTCCTAATTATAGTAGGTTTTACATCCCTTTAATTGTTATTTTCAACTTTTCAATTTCTAATTTTTAACTTTTAATTTACACTTTTTAGCTTTTCAATTTTGACCTTCCAATTTCCAATCTCTAATACTCATTTACAGTTTTTAAAGTTTCACGCACACGTGCCATTTTTTATTTTATCGACAAATTATATCCAGTTCTAGCGCGAAGTTTGTTACAATTTCGTAGAGTCTGTTGCGCTTCTTAAACAGCTTTTAGTTTTTCGGCAAACAAGCTTTAGTAAACACGTGAAATAAACTTTTCGGAGGCTGGCAATTTACTAGGTGAAACTTTTCGCACTAAATTTATTACGGTTCGCCGCGGTGCACTCAAAGTTTCGCGTCTTATTATTTTCTCAAACTCAATTTTGAAATTTTATATCAATTAACAATTTCAATAACATCACAATTACAAATTTAATTTCAAATATATAGATATAATTTCTGCCCGAGTTTACGAAATAAATAATCACTCTTATGAGAAACCATTCAAAGAGCATGAATAAACAATGGCCTTTTTTAAATGATATCTCACTTTTCTGCACATTTTTATTAAAATTAAATTTTCAAAAACAAAAAAAAAAAACAAAAAAATGTAAATGTCTCGGAAAACCACGGATAGAGTCAACAATCCCTTTTCTAAAATTAATTTTGACTACATTATAAATCAGGCAATCTTCCTTTAATATCCAACAGTGGATCTTCGATAATCCATTTTGAATTTTTTTTCAGCACTCGATGCGCTTCAATCTCCACGGAAAATCCTCCTTAGAAGCTCGCTAAACCGGATTTTATCGAAATTTTATAAACTTATTCCCCTGAAAAATTGTCGATCGCAGTGTCAGAGTGGCTTTTGTGCCCTCGACTTCTCACTTTGCCGCTTTGGTCGTCTGCGCACTCTTAATACTTCGATTATTCTGCCTCCGTAAGCTCGAGAACCGACACAACACCACTTAAACCCTCCTCCCCTCATTTCCCTATACCTACACCTCTCACGATTTTTTAAAGCGGACTTTTTATTTTTCCGCCATCGTTGGACCTCGTCAATTAAGCCGCCTAAATCGAGAGACTCGGCGACGAAATGTCAAACATTAAAATTTTGCATGTAGAGAAAAGAACAGAGTTTCTTTTACGAGGTTTAAAATGAACGAAGCTGCAATTATTTTTGACAAATTAATTATGTTTTTCCGTTAAAAATAATAATAATAAAATAAATATTAAAAATCAAATAAATACTCTTTTAGTTAAATTGAATCAAAGTCTTAATTCTCTAAATTAGTGTGTCTTGCCATACTCGTCTGTTTCTACTTCCCTTTGCGAAGTACACTCGACTGAAATAAATTCTTATAATTTAATTTTGAAAACGTTCTGCAAGAATTTATTTTGGTCCACAAAATCCTCTCTTAAAAAAGTGACGGCAGGATGTTGCGAAACATTTTAAAGCGCGATTTGATTAACGCACGGACATATCCGGGTTAAATGGCGCTAAATTTAAAAATCTTACCTCTATTAAAATACGAATAAAAAAGAGGACGCTCGAAGTGCCTTGGATTTTGCTATAGTAAAATAAAAATAAAGAAGAATGCCCAATTTTTGTGCAGTAGCTTTCACACGCGAAATTTTCAACGGCCAATGTAACACTGCCATTTCTGCAATTCGTCGCTATTCAGCCAAGGAGCACTAAACATTGGCATAATCTGCCATTGTGTAAAGTTCTGAAACAGCAAAACTTCGGTTTAACGATACTTCGATAATTGACTGGGAACTTTGTCCGGCGATAGTGGCAGTGTAGTGGGAACAATGCGAAGGGTACAAGTGAATTTCTAAAATTAAGCCCGTTACAGTAAGCTCCGTCTAAACTTCGCGATTGCTTGTAAAAACATCCGAAAGACGTAGACGGCTATTTTACCTCGATTGGCTGCACCAGTGTCTCGAGGATTCTGAAGAGTTCATTACACTGGGAGAAGAAGAAATCTAAATTACTTTACGACAAATTTGATAGTAATTACTCAAAAACTGTATTGAGGGGGTTATCCCGTGTGACGGCCATTTTTGAGGAGTTTTTGGGATTTTTTAACTTAAAAATGAAAAAATACTGAGCTTTAAAATTTATACTATATATTGGTGTACTATTCAAGTATATGTATGAATTTTTTCAGATAAAAATAGTAGTAGAAACTCGAGTGAGGCAGCTAGAATGGCACCTGCGTCAGACTGAGATAGCAAAATTGTGTCCATGATTCCGGATAATTGGCTCATCTGAAATGAAAATTTCAGAGAACTCGTCAATAACAATATTATTAACTACAATTTTAAGTTTTGTATAAAAAAGGAAAATACCATGTTGTATATATTATTTATTTATCTGTACTCTATAATACTTCCAGACCTGATGAGGATGAGGAAATAACTTATCAAAACGTCGTTTTTTTAAATAATAAAGTGACTCAAAAGGACAATCGTATAATATTTCTTTAATAAAAAACAAAAAACAAAAATAAAACAGAAAATGAAGAAAAAACTGTCAAGAATAGGATTCAAATGTTGACTCAAAATAGCAGTGAAAGTATCGATATAGTACTGGTCAGCAGCGAATTTCTCACTTCGCACACCAACACCTGTTACCACGCTGCGCCGAATTACGCGCAGTACAGTCACGCGCGCGGTCGGTTAGAAACGAATAAGTCCCGACATTCCGTCGGTCAGGCTCTTCCCGGCGACGACGTGCCAGTGGTACGAAATAATAAAGTGTCCACCGGCCGATCGGACGTCGCGCGTCTGCATAAGCAATCGCGGGCGCCGGCGAGACTTTTCGAGCTTTTTCCACCGCCCGGCCCGGGGGAGCTTTCTAAGCGGGTCTCAGCGGGTCGTCGAGATAAAAGTTCGTCCCGTGTTCTTCATGGAAATTCGCGGGCTTCCTATGCTTTCTTTCGATGCTCCGGCAGGACCTTATAAACCCTCTTATTTCGAGGAATATCTTTCCGCGCGATTCTGCGGGTGAAGCTGTAAAGCTTCGTCTAGATTTTATTTAGATTTTATCGCAAGACTTATCTCCTTTTACTTCTTTTTTTTTGTAAGTGTTAATTTTTAGATTCATGCAAATCAGTGTTCTGATAATAAATGAAAAATTAAATTTATTAAAAACGTAGAGTTAGTTTTCATGATTATTTGCAGAAAAGCTCCAGTGAACATAGCTACTAACAAATGTATAAATTATGTATAAATGTATAAATAAATGTATAATACTAATGAAGAATATTTATTCTTGTATAAATAAATTAGAAGTGCTCATTAATAAATTGATACAAATCTAAAGCAGAAACAGTTAGTAAAAAAAATATGTAACAAGTCAGAAACTACACTATTTATTTAATAGGGTGACTGATAAAAAGAACACGTTGGGGGAATCATATTTAATTATTCAAAAAAAAAAAAAACACACATTAAACTTCTGGACTTAGCAGCACTTCTAAGGGGGGAGCAGTCCATGCTCTTCAATAATAACTAAAGTTTGCCAAGTGTCAATCAATCGTTCAAACAGACGACCCTCTTTACTGTGTATTTAACGAAACTTGACTATGTGACAGGATCGTTTAAATTTTCTACTTGCAAATTTTCATAGTTTATCACTATTATTTAGAGATGCAGAATCTCTATGAGAAAGCATTGTGCAAGTGCAGCTGACAGCGTTTTTTATTTATTTTTCTTTTTTTTAGAGAATAAGGGACGGGAGGAAGAAGAAAAAATGAGGTTTGAGAGGTAAACGCGAAATTTCTATCGCTGGCCATTTGCGGAGGAGCTTGCAGCTTGAGAGTGGAACGGTGAAATACTGCTGTCTCGCCGGCAGTTTGGAGACGACTTTATTACCTGCATTTTCGAAGCAAGACTTTTTTACACGCCCTCTAGAAATACGAGCGTCTCGTATGCTCCTATGCGCCGACATGACTTTCCGCTCGAGTTCGGAAAATGTGAAAATCGTAAAACCGATCTGTATAAATAAGTTTCAAAGTATTTATACTTTCACTATTCTTGTAGTTCTACTGTTCTTAGCTAATTAGAAATATATTAATATTTTTATTTCATTTTTATACTTTATTAATAAATTCGAAACACTATTGAAGGAAGCGTTACTAGCGTTTTATTAATTATCCTTGTATGATTTAGTTATTAATTCTTTTAATTTTAGTTAAAAATGTAGTATAATGGGTACAAACCCGTAAATTTACAAAATCAAATAAAAATAAAATAAAATAAATTCTTATACTTTGGAGAAAAAATTAAGTGTATTTTACTGTAGTATAATATAGACTATACTAACATACCTATTATAGTATATTAGTATAGTCTCCATGATTATTTTAACATTTTTTGTAGCGAGCTTTTGAATCTGGTAGGTCACTTTGACGTCAAATACACTATACCTTGAGCTACAATATAGAAGAAAATGTAAAAATAAAATTTCTTAATCATCCGTATTAATAATATTTAAAGAAAAAAATAAATAAAAAAGGAAAAACCAGTAACGTATGGTTCTCTCTATGAGCCCCTCCTAATCGAGCTTTTATGCGAAATTTATTTATTATTATTTTTTTTTTTTTATAAATTACTATGATGTATAAATATTTAGATACAACTTTTAGAAAGATATTTAATACTATCCTTTCAACATTTGTTTATAAAGCGCAAGTCCGAAAAAATCCTGAAAGCTCCACATTCAAATCAAATAAATTCACCTCTGAATTCTGCAAAGTTAATCTGCATAAGTAAAAGGCTTGAATATCTTTGTGTACCAATGGAATGGCTATTCGTTTACGTGCCGAAGAACCTTCTGCGATTCTCAATGCGAGGGCGTGGCAACTATGAAAAAAGCTTTAATATAAGTATAAAGCGAATCGAGCTGCAGTGGTTTGCCAAGTTTCTATTAAGCGAGTAGCCTTCTTTCTCCTCTCCCTGTTCGCGCGTGAAATTTCAACTGAAATCCCCGCTCGGCAGACGAACGAAGGGGAAAGTGCCAGAAAAAAAGGAAGAAACAGCTGGTACTTCAGCCGAGACTAGTGCTTGATGCAACATGCATCGGGAGGTTCTTCCTTCCTTACTTAAATAAAGGAATAGCATCGAAGAACGTTGCTATATAAGCACAAATAGAAGTAAAAGAAGCTAAATGGCTGCAATTCAATTTGAGTAGACTTCGACAAAAGATGTTTGCATTTTTAATGTACTGGCAATTGACATCTCTTACGAAAAAATTTCATAGATTTCAAGCAGAATTTGGAAAACCATTTCTGAAAATTCAATTCTGCAGAATTTAAGGAAATAACTGTGAGTATAAACTTCACGTAAAATTGTTGGATTTGAGCTTTTTCTGTTACCCATTAATTTATTTACTTGAGAAATATACGGATTAAAAGTCCATTTACATAAGAGTAACAAGATTATTTGGGTAAAATTTAAATTTAAATGTAGGTAAAAAATTCTGTTATTTTCATAATTCATAGATATTTCTATTTGATCTAATAATCGTTTTGATATAGATTATATCTTATGTAGATATATATAAAAAAAATAGAAAATGAAACAAATAGGTAACAGAAAATATTTTTATTTTAATAGCGAAATAATAGTTTCACGCGCGAGCGAAGTAAGGAAACACAAAATACAAAGCGAAGTGCATATACATAAAAGTTGGAAACTGTTAAAGCTCGCAAACGGGAGACTTATTTATAAAATAAACCAGCAAATAAAAATTGAAGTAATTCCACGAAATGGATACGCGCACTAGAGATCTGACGTCAAATAGTCCATGAAAACCGTAGCAAAATCTCACGGCAATCCTTCCCTTCTGGCGGGAGGAAGAGGCGTTCACGAGCACAATAAGGCTAAAATATTGCGTTCCGGGAATCATCGATATTATTTCTGTCGGTTTTCCTTCGCTGCGAAAAATGACGATGGGAGGAGCAGACGAAGCGTGCACTCGGCTTATTGCGAATAGACATTGTAATCTAATATATCTACTTTTCTCGCCGACTCGCGTGGGTGACTTAACTTCACCATATTTTAAAATGTAATTTTGACGAGCAAAAGTATAAAACCTATCTCTTTTGTTTTTTTGCAACTTTTTTTTTTTGTTTTCTTTGATTTCGTTTATAAATAAACCTTGTAGTATTAATTGGCATTTTGCATGGAAAATTCCATTAGATCCGTTAACAAAGCTATAGCAAGTTTAAATTTACGACAAACGTGACATCACAAAGGCGCAGTATATTTGTATAGTGGACAATCTTCGAAGCGCAATATCTTTGTTAGTAATCATTAAATTCCAAAAAGAAAAAATACGTGTCGATTATTTTTCAATTTTCTATCAGACGGATCTAATGGAATTTAATTTTATTTTTCATGCAACGTCCCAATTCCCTGGTAGAAATCGTATAGTTTGGTCCTACGATTAAGCGATTTTTTTTTTAACATTTTAGGCCTATGTAAAATGTTTAAAAAATCGTTTCATCATGGGACGAAACGATAGATGATTTCTCCCAGAGAAAAGAAAGATTTATTTTGAAATTCACACTTTTTTTTCGATTGGAGACTCAGAAGTACACGGAAAAAAATTTCTTATAAACTTAATTTACTTCAATCAAGAACCGATCTGTTTGTAGGTGCAAATTTTTTTTCTATATAAATAACTTCGTGATGTTAAATAAAAAAATTTTGATTTTTAAGTTAACGTTTCATTTATAGACAACCAAATGCTCAATAAAAAAAAATTTTCTTTTTTTTAACGGTAAACAAAGAGGTGCGCGTAAAAAAATGTCCTACAAACTTAAATGACCCTAATCAATATATATTATTTCCGAATATAATTATAGAAAATTTAAAAATTTAATGATCATTAATTTCTTTTTCAATTAATCAAATTAAAATATTTTGAATTTCAGCTTCCTGTGCTTCAACCAATAAAATTCATCTTAAAGAACACAGAAAATGTCGATGTCGATAATAAATCCTAATAACTATAGGTTGACATCCCCTTCCAATAACTCAGGCGCTAAGTACACGGATTCAAGTGTAAACAGGAAAATAAAACGTGCCGCAGTAACGGCCGTAAAATCGAGAAAAAGGAACGGTATACTCAGCTACCTTTACACTGAAAAAAAATTTGGTAATTTTAAGTAAATATTTATACTTCAATTTTTTTTTTTTTTTTATCAACTAAATATTTCATTAAAACTAAATTAATTTATTTGTTTCTCAATAAATTAAGTAGTTTCAAAAAAATAATTGCTTGATTCAAAGAAATATTTAACAAGTACTATATTGAAGTAAATATTTACTTAATATTACCAAATTTTTCTCTCAGTGTACGCCGCGGGAAAAAAGAGAGACAAGAAATTAAAAAAGGAAAGTGAAGTGTGCTTTGCAGACACATCACCGAGGCGAACTTGAGTCCACACAAAGGCCACTTGGAATACAAGTGCATTGTTCCAAGGACGAGAGTAGAGGCCTGGCAGCGATAAATCCTATCGGCCTCGCTCTTTTGTGCCAAGGGATGAAATCGATGTCGCCGCCGGCCGAAGGGTGCGGGTCGCTTAGATCGCGCGCATATAATGGGGTTGAGGAGCCTACGCACCATCGCCGCGGGAAATTGACTTTGCGCGCTTGGTCAACGCCGGAGACGAGGGGGCATGGCTGGCAAAACCCTCGCGTTTTTCTTCCTCGATTTTCTCCCTCCCGTCGATCGAGTTTAATTTACGAGGCTCGCCAAGGTCATAGGTGCCTATTTCCGGATGAAATAGTGGCCCCACGTGGGATGTTAATAGTTGGCGGGATTGTTTTTAGGATCGTGGAAAAACACCTGCCTGATCCTTATGAAGTGGCGCGGGATATTGAAATGGAGGGCCTCGAGATTTCGCGAAGGAGTATATTAGAGCTTTCGTGGTTGCTTGGTATTCTTAGGCTGGAATATTGGTATATCAATGTGACTTGAGAATCTCATGTAAAAAAATTTTATACAGATTATATGAAAATTTTACAAAGTGTAAAATGTATTATTTATAAAATGGAAATTGATCCTATAATATTCTCAGTGGCTTAGGTCAGCAATTTTTCGTGATTATCACATAATGTAATTTTACACTTTAAAAGGAATTTTAAAATTCATGAATATTGATTTTTTAAGAAAAAATTTACGAGGAAACGCGTTAAATCCTTCAATTACCCTAAAACCATCTATATGACGTAAAAATTTTGAATAATAAAACCAAAAAATAAATGCTCTTTTACTATTCCTAATTTCTGAATGCAGATAAAAATTTTATTTAACTACGTACATATTTGTAACCATCGTTTGATTCGGTTATTAAAATGTTTTTAAGTTCAAGACAACAAAGTTTATTCAAATCAGTGTTATTTCGCCGTTGCATTATTGATTTACATGGCGTATATATATATCGACTAAAAAAATCAAGATAGAAACCTACAAATACAGACCGAGAAAGAGAGAGAAAGAGAGAAAAATGAAGGAAGTGAAAAAATAGACGAAGGTGTTGTCAAAGGTGCAGAATGAGAGATTATTGACTAGAATTCAAAAAGCTCGGCATGGCCGCTTGTGCATTTGCATTTTTATTGAATGTTTGAGAGGCGCAAACTAAAGGGAATTATTCCGGTGTCAAATTTATTATACGATGACGCCGTGCGCGTACAACCGAATTTTTTTTTCAATTTTTTTTTTCTACCTACTACCTGGATAGTGATAGATAGGTGCCTTAAATTTTACTAGTGAAAAAGTTTTCCTTGGTGTACATCAGTAATACAGTATCAAAATATTATAAAGTAGTCTTAATTGGATCGTCGAGACAGTTTCATTTTTACGCTGGTTAAAAAATATTTGAAATAGTTATTATATAAAGAAAAAATTGTGAATACTTTATTTAAAATTATTTTGATTTATTTATAAATAAATATACAACAATGTACAAACGAAATATAATATAAATCAAATTCTTAATTTGTATTTAAGAAAAGAGTATATCGTCGCTAACTACGAAGACTATAGTAGATTTAAAAAAAGGCCTATTTTTTTTTTTAAAGAGGAAATTATTTCAAGTAGAGACCGTATCGTTGCTTCCTACGAAGACTAGTAGATTTCACCTTTTTTTATATGTTTTTTTTTTAAACTCTATAGTAAAGTAAACTCTTTTAAAACCTAATAAATTCCAGGTATCATTCGTATATGATAGCCTAACTTTATCAGGTTTTGAAAGAGTTTACTGTCTAAAGTTGAATTAGTGAAAAATCACTAATTCATAGTGACTATGCACTAATTTAAATAGTGCAAAGTGCTCCACTATGAATTAGTGGAAATCTACTATTGGAAATAGTGAATAATTATTAATTTCCACTAATACAACTAATTAGAAATTTTTTTTACTAAACTGAAAAAAATTTGGTAATTTTAAGTAAATACTTATTTCAATAGTACTTGTTAAATATTTCTTTGAATCAACTATATATTTCTTTAAAACTAAATGAATTTATTTGTTTCTAATTAAATTTAGTAGTTACAAAAAAGTAATTACTTGATTCAAAGAAATATTTATCAAGTACTATTGAAGTAAATATTTACTTAAAATTACCAAATTTTTTTCTAAGTGTATTCCAATTAGTGAAATTCTACTAATTGATAGTGAATTTTACTAATTTTACTAATTGATTAGTAGAAAATCTGTTCACTAAAAAATTTAGTGGAATTTACACTAATTCAACTTTAGAGAGATACTTCAATCCAGAGCTTAAAAAAAGGGAAATTAAAATAGGTCTTTTTTAAAATCTATTAGTGAGGAAGCGACGATACATAAATTAACGGGAAAACAGCGTTTAACGCAACAGTAAGGCGAAGTCGCCGGAAAATCCGTTCTACAGCGTCAAGTTACGTCGAACAGAAGTTCATCAATTTCCCTGCTCCCGCGTAAGCGATAATCCGTCCCGAGTGATCGCATTCGCAAGTGCCGGGGTAATTACATAAAATTGCCGGGTCTCGCATTGCAGCAATGCAAAAACATCAGTCGCGAAATTGGATCCATCAGGTTGAAAGAATGGGGGAGTTGGGCACTTTTGACAGATCGCCATTATGGGTAATGAAGATTTTCCCACGGCGGCAGTGACCTCCCCGCTTTATCACTTCCGGGCATCTTCATATTTTTCTGCCTCCTTCATCCCTGGGATCGCAGTAGTCGATCAGTGTCCCTTAGTTACTTTCCGCCTGGTGCAGCGGCAACTGTTCCATCCCGCAGTCAGTTCCATCCGACTATCGATAAGCCGATTTTACGTAATGCGCCTGAGCTTAACATAATTAGGTCGATGCTGGAAAAAGTTTTCAAATACTCGCGGAGTTTTAATCTTTTTTTTCTTTACTTCTTTTTTTTTAACCTTTTGTAGTAATTGCAGGTAGATTTGTAGGTAATGCATTTTCTTTTTTGAGTTACTAGAAGCTGAGAGCGCGCTTCGCGCGCTTTGAGGTTTATTGTTTTGCGATATAAACATAAAAAAAGGAGAATA
>JAWWEN010052347.1:0-10865 GCA_035582955.1 Sycophila texana | reverse complement strand
TTTACTGAACTGACAGCAATTTTTACTGAACTGACAGCAATTTTTACTGAACTGACAGCAATTTTTACTGAACTGACAGCAATTTTTACTGAATTGATAGCAATTTTTACCGAACAGTTTAGTAAAAATTGCTGACAGTTCCGTAAATTCTTCCACATAGGCAAACTGTCCCACGTTTACGGGTGTCGTGCCCGTAATTTTTACTGTAAAAGTCTATCTGTGCTGGAAAGTCTACCCTCTAAATTTAATCCAGTGAAATCCCACTGAATTTCAAAACAGTGACATATCTTTGACTGATAAACAGTGAAATTTCACTATTTTTTCAGTGAAAAATATGTCACTGTTTTGAAATTCAGTGGGACTTCACTGGACTAAATTTAGAGAGTATGGGGTACACAGCTTCGAATGACCGGATTTAATTAATCGAGTACTATATCTAATTTTTTCGATAAATATATGGTGTATTATCCTTGTGAAATTTGGACACTCGGTTGAACGCGAGGCTGGATTTCCAGGCGCAGCTCTCCTCAGGACTGCATAATAATCGGTTTTGCCGCATCGGGGATTTAATTGAGGGCGCGGACGGCGGCGACGCGCATGTAGAGAGTCGAGGATCGAGGATCCGTCTCTCACCGGCCGCCGGGGGATTTTCTCTGTCAGCGGGAAGATGGAGTGAACGCCTGGCGAATAGAGACAGTCGTCGCGGCGAGGGATTACGCTTGACGTCGGCGACTTTGCCGGGACGGCGCCTTTCGTCGATTCGTCGGGTGGCCGGGACCGCCTGGATTCGGCGCTTCATTTGCCGGCTGGAGGCGACGAACTTAACGGATTAGACGCCTCTCGTTATGTAAAACGGGCTTAATTCATTATGAGGGAACTCGCGACGTGTGCTGCTGGCGCTGCGTATATCTAATTTGGGAGAGAGGCTCTTGAGCCGAGTGGTGGGAGTGTCTGGAATCCGAGGAACGAGGAACTGTTTTTGTTTTTTTTTTATCATTTTATTTTTCAGGAAAATCTGAAACTGTTAAATTTGTTTTAAAAATATTGATAGTGATATTTTGCATGTGAAAAATCGTTAACGATGTTAACGTCATAAGTGTATGAATTTTTACATAAAATGTGATACTATGATCACCCTTTCAGATTTACAGAATAGATCTGTAATTGATTATGTGAAAAAAAAATTGATGAAAATATTCGAAGCAAAAAAGAACATATAGATTTAATAAGTAGTTCAATTATTGCTATTATGTTTAGTAAATCGCATCATGCATCATGTAAGCGAATTTTTTATTTTTTTTATTTATTTAACAATTGGCGGGACTAGGAGTCCTTAGCATAGTAAGTGTTAAATATATTTTAATAATATTTTCTCACAGAATTATTTAGACAAATAAAGGTAAAATGTATAATAATTACATAAATGGTATACGTTGCATTCACTCAATATAATTAGCCTGACAACCACATTTATTAATATCAATATGTAATATGTTTAAAATTTCACAATTAAATTAATTGAAAACAAGTCGAAATTCTCATTCCAAATAAAATAAAATGAAAAGTTGTAATAATTGTAAACTGTAATGTTTAAATTTAATAATTATAAATTTTTATCAAGTAGTTCCAACAAATTTATTTGCACCTTTTTTTATGTAATAAAGCTTATAATAACGAAACGTCAAACAAATTAATTTCAGCATTCAACAATAAAATACATTTTCGTAAATTATCTTCTTCATCAAATTATATTTTAAAAAAACAACTTAAAATATTAATCAATTATTAACTGTCTTTCATGCTCTTGTTCAATTTGAATTATGAATCTTTGTGGTCCGTCTGATTGAATAAATAAATAAATAAATACTACTAATATCAATTATTATTATAAGTACACCAATGATAGTACATTACCAATATTAAAATATAATATAATAAATAAGTATATTACTGAATAAAGAAAAACGATTCAACACAAACGCCTGCTCATACCTTCGTACAAAACCCCCTCCGACTGTCAGACTCCGACTCAGACTCTCTATACCAACAGTAGTCCCAAGCGTCACTGGGCAGGATCAAACGGAGGCCGAGCTAAAAAGCTGCAAAGTGTCGCGCCGATCGAAATAGCGATAAATTAATTAGGCGTCGCATCGTCGCTCGGCGGGTGGCTTTATTCCCCGCATGCGCAGCGCATCCCCCGAGGGAATAAGCGGTGGGTTGCGCCCGATTATCGTGACGTCGGGCGACAAGCAGCCGCCCCCCCCCCCCCCCCCCACTCCCCTCCGACGGATCGAACTCATTTCGGCCCGGCCGCGGTAATTGCTTTCTGATTAGCGGCGCTGCAATTATTTTCGCGGACTCTGCTCTCGTCGATGCTCGGCACACATGTCCTCCGCGCCCCTGCGTTCCGACCCCCTTTGCGAGAGCGAGCGATTGATCGGAGCCCGATCTTAGGTGCCGGCGCGTGCCGCGATACCATCGGCGCGATTTTCCCTCGGGAAAGGGATGTATATGCGAGCGCGATATACGTATTAAGTGATTAGGAGCGGCCAATCTTTTTCTGGGGATCTGCGCTACTGAGATGTATTGGGGGTGGAAAGTGTGGATGCAGAGGCGCGTGCGTGTAGCGTTTGATGAAATTTTTAATGAGATTAGTTTGGGAGGCTGGTTTTTGCGCTTTTATGGAGAGGATATAAGGTTTTAGATACCTTGTTTGATTAAGTGTTTATATAGTGTTGATGTGAATCATTTTTTTTTTTTCGTTCATTGTTCATAATTTTCATTCATTGTTCATTATGTTATGGGTGAAAAACAAAATTTACTTACACGCGGAAAAAGCTCCTACACAAATTATTTAAAATACATTTCTATTCTTTTGTTAGAAATTTATTGAACTGAATAAGTTGAATTAACGGTGAAATTAAATTATTTTTTATTTATGTAAGCAGTTATGACTGTCACGTTTATAAGTAACTTTTCTGTGCATCTTTTTACACGGCTGTTGCCTGATGTAAAATTCAGATTAGTACATTTATCACTTATATGAAGAAATATTAAACAAAGGCGAGAACAGCCGATTCAGATACATCATTACCTTTTAGAAACCTCGTTACAGTTTTTTTTTATAAATAATTAAACGACGATAGAAAATTAAAAAAAAAAAACAAACAAAGCGCGACAACAAGGATAAGGAATTTAGTATTTTTTTATTAATAAACAATAAGATACTTTTCAATTACAAGGAAACTACTGAATAAAGAAATTGAAGATATTTATATACCCAACAAATTAAAAGTAAATTTCACGACCGCAGGAGTAAACGACCAGTCCCAAACGAGTTTTGCTTAAAAACTCCTGGCAAAATCACACTTCGGCCAGTCTTCTCAACAGTCCGCTGAAAAATACAAAAATCTATTTATTTATTTACACAGATAATTATCTCTCGAACGAATTTCCTCGTTAAACCCGTAGAAGCATATAAAAGCACCTCGCAGCTACAAGTACGTATATATCTACATCTATATGTATGCATATCCGTGTATATACGTATATTCATCCAGGGCATGTCGCAGGAGAAATCCTCCTTCCTGAATGTTTGAGCAGGCTCGCCTCCTAATTCGCGCCTGCATTAAGAGGAAAAATTCCAACGAGGGGAGGCCTCCTTGGCTCTTCCTCCGATACGCGAATGCATAAATCAGGCAATCATCGTAAATGAGGGGCGGCCTCGCGTCGCTCTTTTGTGCTCGCTCGTCGCGTCTGTCGCGCGCAATTTAACAGGGCTCCCCGCTCTCCTATGCCATATACAGCGTGTATATATACATAACAGGCAGAAAAAGAGCAGGGCACCGCAGGAAAGAATAAACGTCACCGAATACACTTGGCGCGCGTTTGACACGTGTCAACTGCTCTCGGCTACTGGTTGCCGTCTCTCTCTCGCTTTTTTTTTGTATCTCCATTCCTTTCTCGCTTGTTTCTGGTCTCTCGACTCTTTCGCTCGCGGCTCCTTTGCACCGGGGACCGCTAAGTTGATTTCGGAGCTCTCCGCGAAATTAATTCGACACGTTGATTTCGCCGACGCTCCGCCGACTGATAATATGCTAATTCTGCGGTCCGCCGTGTGTATGTGTATTTTCATTTCTTTTACGGAGTGCCGAAGATCGTCGGGCGGAGAAGTGCTTGCTGCTTGTTTTGATGAATTTAGGATGTAACATTTTTTTTTTTAGAGGGGCAGCAAGTATTTGAAATTCCGCGGAGGAAATTCCGGAGGTGTTGTAAGAAATTTCACGAATTTGTTGTAAAGTCTTAATTTTACAAGCTTCTACGGCACTTTTTTTTATCTATTTTTTTTTATTGGGAGATAACATTATTTATAACTGGTTAAATGAATGGACAAACTTCCTCGAGTTCGAGGAGACGTACTTAGTTAAAAAGACGAAAATTGTATTATTCCTTTATAAAAAAGAGGATGATAAATATATTCTTGTTTTATAAGTATATACTTAAGATTTTCTTTTTTTGTAATAGGCTTTTATGATCTAAAAATATTTCCAAGAGTCTTTAGAATCTTAGAAAATCAAACCCATTATTTTTATAAAAAATTCTGTACTTACGTTTAAGAGGTCGCTTCTATAATGAAAAGATATGTGGGTCAACATTATTTTACACAGTTTTTTCAAAAGTTACACCACTTGCAGCATATTTACATTTTAATTCGCTACATTGAAATGTAGAAAATTATTAAAAAATTATCAAATTATCAGATGATTGTTTTTTTAAGATAAATCTTTTTTTTTTTTGTATAAACACAAACCATTTTGCAGCTCCTTAAGACGACCAACAATTAAACAAAATTTGTTGAAATCATCTACTTCTTATTATCGCAATTACACTTTTTTAACGACCCAATAAAAGCAAAAAAACAAAGCAAGTTATAATTTTAAAAGCAGCGCGTACCTACAATCCACATCTCGACTTGAAAACATAACTAAAATAAAAAAAAAAAAAAAAATACTCAAGTCTCAATTTCCGCAAGATTTGTTCGACCGAGTCTCTTTCAGTCTCGCCGCGGACGCTCCACTAACGTTTCTATCTCCGCCGAAAAGTCGGGGATTTAATTTAGCCCCGCAAAAGCGCCGGCTCGTTTCTCCTTTTGTCGCCGGGGCGACTGATGAGCCTGTCCCGTCGTCCCCGGCGACCGCAAACTATCGGAAACGCAAAGAGTAGTGTGCGAGCCTCGGATTCCGGGGAAGCGTAGCCTCCTCAGCGGCAGGAAGCGAGTACTTAGGCCGTCGCTAAGAAACGCGTTTTCGCCTCCTCCCTATAATGGAAATGAAAATTGATCCGAGAGCGGAGCCGCGCCGACCGACAGCGACGAGGAAAAAAAAAACGGCCAATCGCTCGTCGCGGTAATTGGCCTTCCTGCTTCCTTCTACGCCCGCCGCGTGTAGTGTGCCTTCGCATGGGCGTGCGTGCCGTTCCGGGCGGCTCGTAAAAGCGCGGCTCGATCGAAATTCAATTACGCCGGAAGGTCGCGCGCCCTCGTAAACACCGGCGAAAAATCATCGCCCGGACGATTTTAATCATCGCCCCGCGCGCCCGATGACGCCGATGAAAAATTCACTTTATAGTATGCAGCCCCCGCATAACGGCGCGATGATAATTTCGACTTTGCGCGTCGATGGAATTGGGGGATGTACAGAAGGCTTGGATGTACTGAATTTATTTCTATTAGAACGCGGAACGTAAATGACTGCTGATTATTGTGTATATACGAGAAATGATGTGTGAAAAATAAAAATCCGTTTTATAATTATATTCGTTAATTATCTTTTTTTTATATATTTTTCTTTCGAGATCTGCAGGTATATATATATAAATATATAGAAGGCTATTCTTTTATCAGGAGAGACGTAAAAAATTAAAAAATTTGCTTACCGTATTTACTGGTCAGTAAAGTCACTATAGTTTAATAATTTTGGGTGTTTTTTTTTTAACAAATGTAACATATGCAAGTTACATTTTCATTGAAAAGGTCAGTTTTCATTTTCGTCTGTCATTGTGCATACTTATTTTAACGGCTGTTCTGAAATAAGAAATAATTGCGTTACAGTACCTGATGAAGGAAATATCAATAAAACTGCCGCAACGTTGAATTGAAATAAAGTTGTATTTATTTTTCACCGAGAAGGTCTTCCGTCCTAGATATAAAATTTTAATACCTAACGTTCTCGTCTCCTCTTAAAACAAAGTTTAAATTTTTGTTGCGTACCATTGAAGAAAATTCTAGAAAATGTTGCATAAAAAATTAATATTATTGTTATTAAAGAGAGGACCACCTTGAAAAATTATTAAATCTAGTGATCATAGTAAATATTAAAATATTTATTAAAGTAAAATTTACTGTAATTGTTATAAACTACTTTTTTATTTTTTTTTTATTTTTCAAATTTGCTGTCATTCGCTTTTGTAAGAACTGTAGCTAAATTTAATTTAACATTCTTTTTCTCCATTATTGTCATCATTGCTTGAAAATTCATAAAACTGTACAAAACTGTCTATTTTCATTTATATTCCACTTATTAATTATAAAAAAAATAGTTAATTATCTACAATTTTTCAAATAATACATCACCATCTTCGAAGGAACTCATTATACCTACAAAAATTAAATTTATTCGCATACAAGTATGTGTAAGTCTAACAGAACGCATACAAAGTACGCGCACATGAGTGCCCAGCATCGCTTAATCACGGAGTCGGAAAGCGCGGGAATTTTGAAATAAAAAAAAAAAAGGCGGTAAATCGGCGCCAGGCCGCGGCGTATAAACATGAAGGCGGACGCTCGTGATTTTCCGAAGGCGAGGCGCGAGCAGTAATTTCCACGGCGACGAGCCGGGGGGAGGCGAGCGCTCGCGTGTATGCCATTGGATTACTTTTTAATTCGATAGAGCTGGCCGCGCTGCGCCGAGAGCTGCACTGCTCCCCCGAGATTATCCGAGATTAATTGTAATTTTTAGTCCGGGGCATCGCGGATCGTTCATCGCGCTCCGGCGCGGACCACGGCCAATCTGCCTAATTGCCGCGAGGACTATACATTCTGCATCTTGCCGCGCAGAATTACCGATGCCAGCTATTTTTATTATTATTTATTATTATTTATTTCGCTGCGGGATGAGACTGGTCATTGCGCCGAATATGAGCGACTGTATAGGGGTTGCTTTGCTTTTTGGAGGGAATTCTGTTTTATAGGGCGGGGATTGAATTTAAAATGATTTGTTGAACGGAGCTAATTGAGGCGTACTTTGTATTGGCATTAACGGAAATGAAGTTGTGTACGCGTGCGTACCATTTTTTTTTCATTTTAACGTTTAAAACTTAATTGCGCGGTTTTTTCTTGTAACTAAGTGTTGAAAGTAAAGGGTACATGTTGTAAGTCGATAAATCAATTATGATTTGAAAGTAAATAATTTTATTAATAAATTATTATTACATTTTGTTGAAAAATGGCAATTTTTTATAAGAAAAGTGTAAAAATTTATCGATATTTTTCAACGTGTAATTTCATTTATTATAGGCGTACATCAATTTTTTCCTTTCCATTTAGTAGTTTAATGCATTTTTTTAACAAAAAAATTTTACTAAAATGTTTTTTTTATTTCTAGCTAAATCTCTCACTTGAAAAATTCAGTTACAACTTAACGCGACACCTGTCGTTTAATAGTATCAAAAAAAAATCGGCTCCTTAGCCATAAAAATTCGTACTCAACTGTGATCTTGCTAACTACAAAATAAAATATCAAGAATCGGGATTCAGCATCGCTCGATCGATCCGCGGTTAATATCGCGAGCCACGCATACAGTAGGGACACTTGCACGCACACAGCCTTAAAATCGCGCGGCATTTGCGGCGCGTCTTTTCTCCATCTCCGTCTCTGTTTCTCTCTCCTCAGCAAATCGTCTGTAATTATCGGCAGTAAAGAGTCGGCCACATCCGGCGCCCGACACCGCGCCGATTCCTTTAAATTTTCTCTTCCTTTTCGTCCTCTCACTCCTCGATCTTGCGATACACACGACACACACGCGTGCGTACGGCTGTGTATATAGACACGGACGAGGCTGAGTTTTTAAACGTCGAGGAGGGCGCGGAATGAAACGATTGCGAGCAGGCCCAATCCACAGGGATAGCCGTCCGACGACTTACCCATTTAGCCGACTCTTACCTTCGACTCTCACCGTCCCCTCGGTTTTTTTTTTTTTTTTTTGTACACTCGCCGCCGTGAGCTCGGACAACAGCCGCCGCGGACAGCGAACGGATACGAAAAGACTAAAGACCTACCGAATTTCCTTCCTTTGCTCGATTATTGCGCGTTCCCGGTTTTATTGCCTTTGCCTCGTAGCCGATCTAATCGACCGTTTTTTTTTTCGACGTTTCATTAAATTAATGACAAGTTGCAGTAACTGTTGTTTCGTTGCGATATTGTACGCCGAGTTGTGCGGATGGTGTGGTACGAATTCGACTGTATACTTTTTTTTTTAAGGGAGTAAATGAATTTATTTCGGAATTATTGCAATTTTAAGGCCCATGGGCCTTAAAAAATAATAGCAGAATTTCAGCGTTTTGTATGATTTATACGCTGCACGCGGCTATTATGTAAAGAATAACGTTTCGTTCAAATTAATTTTTATTTAATATGTCGGTATTACGAGTAACGACTTCTGAGAACGGCTATTAAACAGTAATAAGACTTACAGTTTCTCTTTAATTTTTACTTCAGCGAAACAGCCAGTTTTCCATCTGTAAGATATCACGTGATTTGTTCGACTGTAAAAGGCTGAAAAAAAAATAATCATAAATCTCATAATTCTTCAAATGGCTCGATCAAACGTATCGGCGCGAAAGTCTTTTTGCTCGTCATATATTTAATTACTCACCTTTCGTACTTTTTTTTCGAGGAACTTATTAAGTCCACTCGGCTTATCAATTAGGATGCTTTTTCTTCGATCTTATAACAAATTACGAGCTACTACGATTTCATTTTTCATTTATTTAATGTGATGCTATGTTAAACGATCGATTTAGAGCTAAAAAAATTATAAAAAAAATAATTTAATTAAATTTTAAATAATTAAACAAAGAATATTTTATTAAAAATTTTCGATAAAGATTAAAAAATTAGGTAAGGTTATTATTACAAGCTATTTATTACTACGAATTCATTTTTCATTTATTTTAATGAGACTCAATGTTAAATGGTTAATTTACAGTTAAAAAAAAATTATTTAATATAATTTTTAAATAAATTTATTAAATTCATTGTTAAATAGAGTTGGAAAATAATGTTTTTAAAATATTTCAAGATTATAAGTTTATTATTAAAAAACCCAGGTTTATATCAATAAAACACAATGCAAACAATAAGTTTATAGTAAAGAAAAAGAAAGCAGAAATAAATTTATTAAATAAAATATTTAAAATTAAATAATAATTCTATTATTACTGTAGTATTCAATAAATCTCCTCCAATTATATTATAATACCTTACAATAATGTTACATTTTTTAAGCATTTATAATTAATTTTAATAAAGAGATAAAAAAATAATAAAGTTTCAAAAAATGTTATTTAAATATTTTAAAGATCAGCAGTTCAGTTCCTCTGTTCCGGTATTGTTGCAACGTTCACTACTCTGCAGAGAGCCTCTTCATTTTTTACTTTACAGTGACTTTTTTAATTTAATAAATTAATGTCGATAAGTTTTTAATTAAAAAAGAGTGTTCAATCAAATTTTTCTCTTAAAAATCTATTTAAATTGCAAAATGCAAAGTGGTGATTTTGGCGCCAGAATGTTCCGGATTGACGTCACACGGCGGAGTGTCTCGACGTTGTCATAAATATTTTACTAGTCGAAGTAAAATAAATAAATTACTATTCATAAAAAGGTATTTTTTAATCATAATTCATTGTTAAAGACATCAAAAAGAAATTTCGAGAACAATATTTTCCATTGTTCGAGAACTTTCTTTGGCTCCTGCAGCCAACTTCATTGTGGTCCCGGGCATCCGCTCGGGTAGCTGCGGCCGCTCGGCCGGTTGCAGGTTTTCTTCACATTTCTGTGGTTTTATTGTTCTTATTAAAGTGTTTTTTGTTTAATAACAATGTATTTTGTGTTAATATACTCGAGTATAATGAAATTAGTTCGGTAAAAAGTAAATTTGTGTGAAATTGTGAGGCCAAAAATTTTGGCGGGAACGGCCGGCAGATTCTTGGAAATGGCCGCCAACTCGCCCAGTTTTGCAGTAAAATAATTTATGTACAGGTAAATATGTATTGATTTTTGTCCATCCGCAATGAATAAATTTATGAAAAAAAAAAAAAGAAAAAAAAATGAGCAATTTTTCCGAGTCGCCATTTTTCCTGTGCAGAACCGCCCGCTCGGCCGGGAGCAAGTTTTATGCACATTTCGGTGGTTTTATTGTCTTTATCCAAGTATTTATTGCTTAATATCGATGTGTTTTGTGTTAACAATCGCGAATTTAGTAAAATTTGCGCATATTTAAGTGAAATTTCGATGCTGGAAATTTTGGCGGGAAACGGCGGTTTTGGCGGGAGTCGGCCAGCGAGGCTCCAAGATGGCGGCGCCTGGGCGGCCTGAGCAGTACGGCAGCAAGTTTTGTTCGCATTTCAGTGGTTTTATTGTCTTTATCAAAGGGCTTTTTACTTAATATCGATGTATTTGGTGGTAATATACGCGAGTATAGTAAAATTCGTTTGTTGGAATGTGCTTTTATGAGTGCTCCACCTCTGAGGCGGAAATGGCTATCAGCCAATTGGAGCTCGAGAATTTTTGTGCCGAGATTATGACTTC
>JAWWEN010052346.1:0-10865 GCA_035582955.1 Sycophila texana | reverse complement strand
GTACTTTTACGTCAAAATCTGAAGATCGAAAAATTTTGGCGACACAAGGCTTTCTCTATGAGAAAGCAAAAAGAAAAAAAAAGAAGAAGAAAAATCTTCGCCTCGGCCTCAGCGCACATACATTAGACGAAGCTTTTCCCACTCGAGGCGCAAAGAGCTCGATGCGGAGCACGGCGCGGGTCAGCGGTGACACAGGCAAAGGGGGAGGCTCGTCGTCGCGCTCTCGACGCAGCGCCGGGGCAGAAAAAAAAAGGGAGGAGGCACGAACGAGCTCTCGACGCAGCGCACCGACAACACGCCCCGGTCGTGCAGCTCACCCTCGCGAGGCGCGCGTGTTAACAAGCGCCTCGCCCCTGTTTAAAGCCCACTCGTCTGCGGCCTCGATCCAATTACTCGGACGGAGCAGTCGTCGCCGACGTCGTCTGAGGGCGCGTCTCCGCGGACGGCGAACTGAACTGGGTCGCGGCCCCATCGAGGCTCGGGCCCGGACCGGCGGCGGGGTCTCTCTTCGCTTTTCCCGCCGCTGGAAATTAGAAGCGCGTCGAGCGGCCTTCATTTACCCCCGGCGCACATCCGCGTCTACGTGCCGCGCATACTCTGCCCTTAATCCTGCCGAGGCTCTCTCGCTTTCTCTCGGCACAGCCTGCCTTCCTCTATCTCCGGCGCTTCTTATTTTATGGCCGCGCAAATAATCCCGTCGGCTTGGAGCGCTCGTACCCGACTAATGCACCGGAGATGCGATCGCGAGTTTCCGGGATAAAAATTCGAAGGTGCCGGTGAAGATCTTCTTGTAAGATTTATATTGAAAGGATATTTTTTGAGATAATTAGGTCTTAATTAAGCTGTGTATTTCTTAGTTTATTTATGACTTTTTTTAGTACTGGCCGAGTTCTTTTTTTTTAAATATTTTTTTGAAACATTTTTTTTTAGTAAATTTTTTTATACATTACAACTTTTCAGAGGCATTTAATTTTAAACGTAGAAAGTGCCTTGTGATCTTATTAAAACTAAATCATTTTTTTAATTTTGTGTGTTTTATTAACTTAACTAGTTTCAAAATGGTATGTTTCGATTTAAAATTAAAAGCCTCTGAACAATTGTAGTGTTGGATGAAACACATTTGAATTTTTCAAGTTTGCATAGCCTTCGAATGAAAAGTTAAACGCCCAGGACATTTTTACTGAACCCTTATTTTTACTACTTTTTAGAGCATAACTACAAGCTGAAAATTTACATTCGACAATAAAATTTATATTTTTTCGTCGACCCTACTCTACCTTTAAAAAGATTATTATAAAAAGATTTTTAAAACGTTTATAAAACGTTTTGTGCTATTCGGGCGACGTTGAAAATGTGGAGCATTAAATCATTAATCTTGCAGCTTTCTTCATATTACAGTATAAGAACCCCACCTTGAAACTCGCAACAAAATCCGTGATCCGGATCTCAAATACTTACCCGGTCAGGTCTATATCAAACAAATACCAAATAAAAATCTTAATTGCGAATCTCAGAAGCGATCCTTCTCCCAGACAAAATCTAGCTAAAAGTATCTTTTCAATACCTCTGAAGCGTTGGTGCAGGAAGCGGCGCGGCGCAATCAGAATGCAGGCACTTTGTCTTTTGTTTCCTCGAGGGCCGCGGCGGGGAAAAAGCAGTCGCGCAGGTGCGGCGTACGCGTGAGCGTCGAAAAGTGGGCGTACGTAGGAAAAAGCGGGCGCGCACGCGGATAAGAACAATCCCGGCGCGGAGTAACTTTCAACGAGACGACAAAACAATATGAGAGCAAAGAAAGTCGAGCGACTTGAGAGCCCCAGAAGCATCCGCACACACAAAAAAAAAAAAAAAAAAAGGAGAGAAAAGAAGAAGAAAACGACAGAGTCCGTGGAGGGCTTCCCTCGGCGCTTTTATTGGTTATTCCGGCTGTGGTCCGCTGCCGGCGGAAGGAATGAGAGCCGCGCGTCTTAGAATTAGAGGAGCGAGGGGAATCCCTTTCTCCGGCGGCTCTTCATTTGCGGAGCGAGTCGGCGGATTCCGCGCGATATGAAAGGGGCGAAGGGGTGGAGGTGCGTTTGTTCAGTCGGTCGCGAGCGCCGCGCACCTGTCGGCTTTTATTTTCCACGAGCCCCTTTTCAGCCGGGACGCGCGCGGCCGCCCATGGCTGTCGGATTAACGGGGTGTGAAAGTCGCGTCTTTGTCGGCGCGGAGGCCCTGAATGGGCGTCGGGGGCCGCATCATTTGGACTCCGCCGAGCGCGGGATAATGGAATTGGATCGTTGCAATTTGCCGCTTCCGAAAGATTCGTTACTTTTTGTTTTTCTTTTTTGTTTTTTTTGGACGGTTTACTTTAATTGAACGTTTGTGGCTATTTTTGTTCTTCTTTTTAGCAGCGAATGTCTGTGGATAGGAGGGCGGAGGAGGGTGGAATCTGTGTGTGTAAAATAAATTTCATTTTAAATATTGCGAGGAAAGCGCAGAATGCGAGCGAAGCGGTGGAAGAAGAAATCTAATTTTGTGACTATATTACAAATCCCCTCCCGAATACAGAAAGATGAAATAGAATTTACAGGGGTGGAAATTTCCATAGTTTTCGTCATAGAAAATACTCGCATGAATTTAATATCGCACCAAATAACGTGGAATCTCCTCGTTGCAATAAAATAAAATATTCCATGATATCGAAATTCGTAACTTCTTTTTTTACGTTCATATAATAAAGCGAATAAAATACACAAAACAAAAAAAAAAAAAAAAAAAAAAAAGGCCTGCGTAGCTGTAGATAGGCGTTTTGCTCGGGGCAGAGGATGGCGCAGCCTCGAGCGAGATAAAATTTTGCCGTAACAAAGTTATCTTGTCCCCGACGGGCGGCTTTGTAGCGAAGTCCAGCGTTGGTAAATGGAAACGTCAATTTTTTCATTTCCGCGGCGCAAAAATTCTGCCGGCCGATTGGAGCTGACGAGCGGCTTCCACGACGATCCGTTGATACTGACGAGCGCGTTCGCTCACTCAAAAAGGTTGTGATGACCGCTAGGGCCCTCAACTACATGGGCAAGCATCACACCCGGGTTGAGTGAGTTCACGCGATCGCCATCTTTTTTCCTCCTCCTGCGTTGATCTCATGTTCTTCGAGGCTTCTTTGTATTTTGGGTGATTTTCGTGTTCGTAATGGTTACCTCTAATTTTTCGCTCAACTGGACAAAACCTTTTCAACATTTTCAATAAATAATCGTAGCTTTGTGCATGTAAACACTAGAACAAATATTGTACCAATAATCTAAAAGTGTTCTTTTTTTCTTTCATTTCTTACAGAATATTTTAGAACTATTCGTACAAGATTCGTAAGAATTAACAATATTGTATAACCATTGTGAATTTTATTAAGATATTTTTAGATAAAGTATCAAGAAAGTTTAATAATTTATTCTTTTTCTAATGTTTTATTGACATTGACATTTTAATTATATTACCAAAACTTATTAAATATTACATTATAATTAATTAAAAAAATACTTATTACTACTAATATTTTCACAATGTTTAGTATAAAGTGAGTATATTGTACAAGATAATACTGTTATATGCAAAGCATGCACCAACATACCATCGATATCCTTAAGTTATAATAATGATATAATCGTTGATGAAACAATATGCGATGAAATTTTTGTTTTAATTTCGTCTATAAAAAGACAAAATCCAAAAGTTTAAGCACAAACTATTAGGTTTCAGTAGAGAATATGAAACTACTAATAATTTTCACAAATCCTTCTTTACGTCGAATCTTAATAGTTGTTTTAAAGGGGGTTTATACCTGACATTTTTTTTTTAAATAATCTAAAAAATAAAATTTATAATAAAAATAAAGTTTTCTATTACATATTCCAGAAATATGTTGCATTTTTAAAAAAATTAGCCCAGATAGAAATCTTTAGACTCATCAAAGCCTAATTTATGATAGTTTCCAAAATATGGCGTAATCTACAGGTCCCACCGGTGCATTAATTTTGATGAGACTGGGCTTAAATAATTGATAATTTATGTCATTTAGGGCTGAAAAGTTGTAAGATTTAGAATTTAGAATGTAAGATTTGATTAAATAGTTGAAAAAATGAAAAAAAAAATACTTAATTTTCTTCATTTTTATGAAATTTCTTAAATTTATAGAGTTTTTTAATTTTTTCAACTATTTAATCAAATAATTCTAAATCCTACAACTCTTTAGCCCTAAAGGACATAAATTATCAATAATTTAAGCTCAGTCTCATCAAAATTGATGCACCGGTGGGACCTGTAGGTTAGGCCAAAGGAAAATTTTGGAAACTATCATAATTTAGGCTTCGATGAGTCTAAAGATTTCTATCTGGGTTAATTTTTTCAGAAATGCAACATATTTCTGGAATATGTAATAGAAAATTTTATTTTTATTAAAATTGTTATTTTTTAGATTATTTAAAAAAAAAATGTTAGGTATAAACCCCCCTTAAATATTATTATATAAATAAATTTCGTTAATTATATTTCACTTACAAGTATACGATTTATTTATACTGATAACTGTCATTTCACTTAAAAAAAAAACAATTCCTTATAAATAATCCTTAGTTTTAAACCACTTTCCATAATTTCAACATTAACTTCTTTTCGAGTTAACATCCCATCTGACAGATGCTCAAAGTTGCACAAGACGAAATTGTCTTACACCCGCAGCTACAGCCCGCAGTTACATACTTTCTCATATTTTATTGCATACCTGGGGTAAAACTTTTCAAATTAAGATTCACACAAAGCCTGTCAAGTCATGAGTCTCGCCACGCCAAACTTGCCGCCGTCCCGCGAAATTCCTTGTAGCGGCGCGAAGTAAAGGTGACCAGACTCGCGTGGCTCCGAGTCAACTTCGCGCGACAACTGCACCCCGAGACGCGCGCGACTGCCTCGGCTGGATAAAGATGGATCCCCCCCTCTCGGGCGGCGCGGCGCTTTTGTATCGATTCGGAAACTCGAGAGCAGTTGAACACGATACGTGCGAATCCATAAAAAAGCCGACGCGGCCCGCTGCGACAGCAGCGTAACGCGATATTTTTTTTTTTTTTTTTTTTGCCTAAAGTGCGAATATCCTGCGTCGGCTCAGGGCCGTCCCTCCGCGCCCCCTCCTCGCGTTTTACACTGGAGCGTCACTCGATTTGAGCCTCGGGCGCTGAGTGCGCTCGTGTCTTCCCTTTATTTTTATCGACGCTCCAAGCGCTCGGGCTCGCTGGAATATTTCGCATAAAAAGTGGCCCCGCGAGTGGCTCCGTTTCGGAAATTCGAAAATCGCATTGGAAAAAATGCGTCGATTGGTATTTTTCGTTGTTTATCGTCGAAGCAATTTTCTCGCTCGCTAACTGCATGAGCGTACGAATTGTGATCATAGAAGCCGATCGATGAAATTACTTTTTATTGCGAGAGAGATACCAGTTAAAGGGTGGTACGAGGTTCGACCTAGACCAAGCGATATTTTAATATTTGATGCAAAAAATCTCGCTCGGGATGAACAGAGATTTTGTCTCAAAAACTATAAGATGAAAAATAAATTGAAAACGAGATCGAAATTGTAATTATGTTTGTAAGATTCTTAAAAATCTGCGAGAAATTCTTAAAGGTTTGCGAGTAATTTTCTAAACCTCTCGCAAATGTGCGAGAAATTCTTGAAAATTTGCAAAAAATTACTTGAAAATCTGCGGGAAATTCTCGAAATTCTATGCAAAATTCTTTAAAAAAGTGATGCTTCGAAATTCATACACGATCGTTCTCGAACTTTTTTGCATCGAAAGTGTAGCGGAAGATTGGGATCTCAATATTCATCGATAAATTAAATCAAAATCAAGATCTCGACCTGGAAATGCGAATAGGAGAAAATCTTGAACTTTTCCTTGGCTCGGAATAAATGAAAATAGCATAGAATAGAATATTTATTTATTGTGATTTAAAATGACAAATAAAACATTTGAATAAATCTTTATTACGTTAATAAATTAAAATAATTCAAATAAATGTATATGCAGAACAATAATTAAAGAAATGTCTTAGTCGAGGTCAAGAAGATACATTATCAATGAAGCTCACTAAGATTTTTTAACTATATAAGCAGATAAATTGCTTCAAAATGATGTTTTTCTAATCAATTGGAATAATCTTCTCCCAGTTTTATAGTACACATCCAGGACATCGATAAATTCACCCACACTCCACAAAGCAAGCAAGCAATGCAACGTAAAAAAACCCCAGTCGATCGAAAAATTCTACAATTGCATCGTGCGAAAGGACGTACACCTCCATAAAAGTAAAAGAGCGATTCCCCCGTGAAACATCGCTCATTAAAACGCGTCTTTCGCAGCCTTTGGCCGTGGGGTAGTCGCGTCGCTGCAAAGAGCGAGTGGCACGCGGATGCCGCACGGTTAAGTGCGACATATTAGCGCTAAAAGGCGGCGCGGCGCGCTAATGAACATTGAGAGGTGTCGCCCGTGCATCGTACCGACTACACCGGCGAAGGCGCCCTCTGCGGCGGCCGATCGATGGGCCCCCGCGACTCGCGTCCGACGCATTAGCTTTGACGCGAAATAATTTCATCAGCGCGCTCGAATTGTGCGACGCGTTTTAAGCGCGACGCCGGCCACGCTAATGCGATCGCTGCAATCTTCCTGGGCTCTAACCGGATTTTAAATTTGATTTTACGCATCGCGAGTTGCCACGCGCGCGCCGAAACGAGCTTCCCCTTTTTTCGCCGGCGGAGAACAAAGCCGGCGGTTTTTTCAGCGGATCCCGAGGCCCGGAGGTTCGCTTGATTCGATAACAGACAGAAGACGCGGAAGGGACGACAAAGGGCCGGCGCTTCCGCCGGCACGACGCCACACGTCATTTAATTATCTCGGGCTGGGAGTCGTGATTAATGGCTAATTAAGTCGCGGCGGCCACGGCTCGCGCGTTAGCCCGAATGCGCGCCGCGCGCGATTTATTCGCACGACCGCCGGCCCCGGCTAAGGCGCAAATAGATGGACCCTGCATGCCCGAGGGTAATTCTTATGTATTTGACGTGCTTTGTGATTATTTATAACATTCCCGGGAGTCCAACTGGTTGATTTATGGACATTGTCAGTTTCGACTACATGGCAAAATAAATTTTTTAAGTTTACACTTGGATGTCAGGTTTTGTAAACACAGTTTTTTATTAGCGCATTCTGTTTGTTAATTCAAATCTGGTTGTCTTAAGAGCTGTAGTTGTAATGTTTTTTTTAATGTTACAATAGAATAGAATAGTCTGTTTTGTTAATTTGTACTCTGTAAAAATTTTGTATAAAATCGGACATTTGATGAGAGTATGTGTAAATTTTGTTTTGTGTAAAATTTTTATGTGGACTATTTTGTGTAAATACTTTTGCGAAAACAATCTTTTACACAACATTTTGTGTAATTTACAAAATGGAGTTACACAAAAATTAGTTACACGACGCTAATAAATAAATAATCTTACAGAATAATTTTTATAATTAATTTAAATTAATATGTCAATATTAATTTATGTAAAGCTGATTTGTGTGATTTTTTTTTGTAAAATATTATTTTTGTGTAATATCCTGCAATATTATTGTGTGATTTCCGTATCGTCAAAAATTTCCACAAAATTTCTACAAAATCTTTGTATAAAATTTTTGGGTAAAATCGGACCCTTTTTTAATAAATTTAAAACTAAATTTTTAATAAATCTAAAACCTTAATTTAAAATGAATACAAGAAAATATAAAAAAAGAAAAATAATAACATTTATAGAAATATATACGTGTAAGTTACTATGTAAGTAAGAAATATTATATTAACCCTTAGTATAGTATATTATATTGCTACTAGGGAAATAAAGAAAGAATGGTCCCAAATCTCATGGAAATGGTCACCCGAGCCGGAAGATAGTATATTGCCAAAACATGCGAATTGAGACATTCTTCCTTTTTTCCACAGTGGATATACGATTTCTTTTACATACCCACGCTAAAATTGCCAGTGTTTCATACCCGCGCCAGGATAGAAATACGCACTTTTGGCGGGGGTATGTAAAAAAGTCATTTACAAACGAAATCATTTTTAGTCAAAAACTGGCCAGTTAATAAATAAAAAGTGATTGAACGACAAGAATAAAACGAACAAAATCGTCGCAGCTGTAATTAGCAAAAGCTTATTGCGATTCAAAGAAAATCCTCGAGAGGCATCATCGAGGCAATCCCGCTAAAAGAAATAGCGCAATAAAAATGGCAGCACCTCGCGCGCATATTTCACGGCGTAATCTAAAAAGAGCCGGGCTCTTTTGAGAAATCCCGAAAAGCGTGACCCGTAAACAAGAGAAAGGAGGCCGCGCAGTCCTTTATGACACGCGCGTGGCCGTCCGAGCTCGGCAGCCGCTTTTGCAAGTACATCGAGCCGCGCGCCCCGCCATAAATCGAGCCGCCGCGCCAACCTAATGTGCAAACCCGGGGGCGGATCGCCTCGCCGTGTACCGTAAATGGCCCCCTAATATACGAAATCGTCGGTCGCCCAGCCTTAAAAAAAAAAACTTTTCCCATCGCCGGTCGCGGAGCGAACAGCACACGCGCGTGGAAAAAGAAAGGAGAGCACACGCGGAAACGCCTCTCACTTCCGGGAAAAAGGCGAGGCGCGCGGTTTTGTAGAGCTCTCGGCCCCGGAGCGAGTTTCAATCTCGTTGATGGGACAGGCCGAGGTGGTGGGTAGGATGCCCTTCCTCCTTCCGCGCCGAGCGCTTTCAAAGGGCGCCAGCCTGCAAGTTTAGCCGGCTGCTGCTTCTTTCGAGCAGCGCGGCTGCAGCGCTGTCGGTGTTTCTCGCGCGGTCGACCCGCCCCTTTGCGGGCGCGGATTTGCGGGGGCCGCGGGAAGTAAAAGGGCAGAGCAAATGCACTGTTGAGAAAGTGACCAATTTGCTCGTGATATAGTGCTCTATAAACATTTGGATTTTTACAAATACATGCCGCAAAATCCAATGCACTTACAATTAGCGCGTCCACTTTTTTATTCGTATTTTTTTTCAGAATAGATCGTTATTTAGCGTCATTTAACCAGATATGGCTGAGTGCCAAGTGAATCACGTTTTAAAATGCTTTACAACATCCTGCCATCACATTTTTAAGAGATGATTTTCAAATTTGAACGAGAGGATGCTTACTTTCTCGTGAATAGAGAGGGATGCCTTTTTTTCTTTTTTGAAAAATATTCACGTTTGCAGCTTTTAACTCTGGTGTATGTTGGCGACGCGCTTCGGAAAAAACCTCTTACTGACTGCGTCTAATGAGTTTTCTGTACAAATATTTTTAAAAATCTAACACAACTTTTTATGTGAATACATGGATTATACATGGTTACCTAAATATCCTCCCGGTTTTTCACAATTTTTATAATTATTTTGCATTTCATGCACCTTTCATTCATCATAAAAATTTGAACGGTACCTATCAAAGGACTTCCTCCGATATATTAAAACTTATGGAAATCTCTTATTTAGAATGTGAGTTTTTTTTAACGTTCTATTCAATACGAACACTTCGCGCTAAATATACACGAAAAAGACTGACTTCACGAGTTATCTAAAACTCAATGTTGGAGCATTTTAACATAATGTGTTTATGGAAAGCGTTTTTCAGAAATGATATTTATTCACGCTGTGGATCAAGTTTTCTAGGTTTCTTATTGGCACTTGAAATATCCATTTTTTAAGATAAATTTTTTAAAACTAAAAGATGTATCCTAATAATTGGCAAAATATATAGGTAAATTGTTGCATTTAAAGCTGTGATGGCTATAGCAATTCTAAAGACAGAGATATAGCAGTATAGAAAAATATCGATGACATTTGTATATCTATATACGTGCCTGCCAGTATCGTGCAAGTTTAATTTACATCAAACATAATATGCTGACATCTTTTCTTGTACGTCCCCATTTTTTCTTAATTTTTTATAAATATAAACCCATTAGTATGTAAAGATTTTTCATCACAAGTGGTAATTTTTAATAAAGTAATTTTCGCGATATTAACGAAGACATAACGTCCTTAAGTCAACTTTCAGCGCCGTCGCTTTTGCAGAGACGAGCTTCTTTCTTACACGCTGCCGCGAATTTCACCGGCGGCGCAAAGAATACCGCGCTCGCGGAATTTGAATACTACAAGCCCGGCGTAATTAAGAGGCTCCCGTTAATTTTAGCGTCCCTTTGAAGGGGCTTGATGAAGAAATTAAAACGGCGGCTTTAAATTATAATAATCACGCGGTTTAATGAAGATCCGTTTGAGATGAGCGGAAATTTTTGCGCCGCGAGGCAATTGCGAGAAACGAGCGAGTCGCATTTCGTGCGCGCGCGAACTTTCGAATCGTTATACGGGGCGCGTGGGGACGCGTTTTTCCCGCGGAGATCGACGAGAATTTTCAGCGATAAACCGGGCGAGTCACTTTAAATTCGCAGCAAATTCATTTTGTCGAGTAATATCGCAAAGTGCCGTAATGCGATTTCCACGGGATGAAAATGAGCTTTCATCAGGCTACATCCGCGACTAAATGAACAAAGTGCCGCGGGTAGCAGTGTCCCCTGTTACTAGTCGCTCGGTCTTTTTTCGTGGCCGTCTCTATCTCGCGCACCTCGCTATCCCCTAATGTACAGGTCCGATAATAAAGCGAACTCGTGCGAATCTATAGTTAAGGGGATCCAACACCGTTAAAAATGGCTTCACAAAAATACCTAAAAATAAATGAAAATGAGTTAATAAAAATTGTTTAAAATTATACATATAAAATATACTAAATTTGGAATAATATTATAAAAAAAAATAAATTATA
>JAWWEN010052345.1:0-10865 GCA_035582955.1 Sycophila texana | reverse complement strand
TTTTTATTAATTCATTTTCATTTATTTTTAGGTACTTTTGTGAAGCCATTTTTAACGGTGGTGGATCCCCTTAAATGAATATTGCGTAGTACACTGTGAAAGTAAACATCGTTAACTGTTTTATAGGCTGGTGTGCATAATTTACTTAACACGAACATTTGCTAAAATAATTGTTAATTAATTAATCAATTCGCTATTTCATCTCAATAAAATTTTTCAATTTAGTAGGTACACTAATATTAAATTTTGATCAAGATTAATTTCTTCAAATTGTTCAAGAAACAATTTTTACTAGATGTAATTGACTATGTTCGCTTACTAACTAACAATATTATAGTTACTTAGTACTACTATAACATAGCTATTTGTTACAAAAATTTAAATTTACGTAAATTTTATATTAAAAAAAAAAAAAAATATTTGGAATCATTTGCAGTATACGTATGTTTATACTTTTCGATAAAATGAAAAAAATCCGCTATTAACCCTATAACTGCAAGCTTCTCCGCTGGTTTCTTGACCGATAAAATTTCCCGCTTCGACGAAATCGCTCTTCTCTTTCCCCTTTAGGATCGTCGGGATACCATCGATGGGTATATCCGACCGATCCGATGTCAATCTGACTCGCGGCGTTATATGCCCGAAAGAAACCGCCGAGGCTTCTAATTGCGACTATTATACGCGTACGACGAGAGGACCTCGCCGTCGATTTATCTTCGATGACGCGTCGAGGATGTGATGACCCGCAGACGACGATATCGTCGAGTGGCGCCACAATCACAAGGCCAACGAAAATACCTTAGCGATCTTGCACACTTCGCCTTTTTTTCTTTCACCGTCGACGTACGGTTATACTGGGTTCTTGCCATTTTTCAGCAATGACCTTTTTCTTATTTCTTTCTATGCTCGGAATTCCTTTAACGAGTTCCTCGCGTGCTCACTACGATTGGAATGTCTTTATATTTGTAAAGTACAGTTAACGAAGGCTAAGCGATTGTGGGATTTGATTATAGCGTTGATTAGGTGATCAGGTGCGGGTGCAACTTCATACAAGTTATTCCTAATGCATTAAACATCGACCGGCCCACTATTTTACGAAACAATCGGGCGTCCGAAGTCCGATCTATTTCGTCGCAATGAACCACTGTTCACTAGAAAAAAATGACTTTACTGTATTTTAATTTCATCGAATTTTCCCTTGTATTAAAATGCATTGCGATATGATCAACGTGAAGTTTGGTGTCTTAGCTAGAATATCTCGAATCTGAAAGAGCCCGAAACGGTTCGAATTTGTTAATCTACAAACATAAAAAATCAGTGATTTTAATAATATATGTAATTAACTGTAACCCAATTAATGTAATACTATTCGCTATAATCAAATTCAAGGATTTTGATTACATAATTGTCGATTAAAAAAAACATCAGACTCCCTGATTTGCTTCATTAGCAAAAAGTGCCTCGCACCTGAGCTCTGAACTCGAGCCCGGTAATGCAGTGCGGATCTCATCGCCTCCCGAAGAACACTAATTAAACTCGACGGAGTAATTAATATCGAAGGAGCTCCCGGACGAGTTTCGTCGTCGTGCAATTTCCGCCATGCGAATTCGCCCGAAGCGGATTTTCGCGAAGTTCACCGAGAGGAATTCGGAAGTGGCAAACTACACGCGCCGGCGCGCAAATTAAAGGATTCAACCTTCGCACGCGCGCCGCAAATATTTGTCTTTTTTTCTCCCTCTCTGTCTCTCTCTCTCTTTTTCTCCCTCCACGAGCCATCTGAGATTTGAAGACAACGAAGAATTGCGGTTCGCTTCATTCAAATGAGCCGCAATTATTAATGATTATATTACAGGCGTGAATGTTTGTGCGATGACGCAACTTTATTAGTTGCTGAATTCTCGGTAAATTAAAGCGCTCGTTCGCTTCGGAAGCGTAGCTCACAAATTGGCCTTATCTCGAGTATGTTTGTGCTTGATTAATGAAATTAAGAAGCATAATCTCGAAATTTTTTTTTTTACTCGCATCAGATGTAACTTCGATTTCGAGCGGCATCATAGCAGTGAATCAGTGAGCGTCGGCCTTTTTCCTTTCATTCGACTCGGAATTAAACAAAACAAAAAAAATAAGCGATGACTTACAAGCTTGAAATTCCAAATGGAAAAATTTGAAATTCAAGTTTCTCGGAAAGGTTCTTTACGTCGATAAAATAAAAGATTTAACAAAATTATTAGCCATTCGTATCTCGGTGCATATCGCTAATGATCTCCCAATTATTAGACATCGCCGGGAAACTCCGCGGAGCCGCTGCCGCTGCTGCTCCTCGAAACGGATGAAACTGTTCGCTCGGGGATCACCTTACTCGGTCCGAATTCAGGCAACATGTTAATTTAAAATTCGAATAAAGATGAAATACGAAACGGATGGTTAGGCGCTCCCTCGCTCTATCCCTCTCTCTATCTGTCTATCTATATCCATCGCTCTCTCTCTCTCTCTTCTCCCTTCGACGATCGAAGCTGCATTTCGCTAATATCGCGCTTGCGCGGCGTCGTCCCCTCGCCGCGAACAGTTAGCTCCGCGGAATGCATTACACCTTAACGATGGGACTTTTCAAAAAAGACGCGCCGCGACGAGGGGGAGGGAGAGAAGCGCCTTCGCGTCGACTTTTTAGGAGGCGAGCGGCCGAGACCTTTATTGGACAAAGCGAATCGCCATCGATTACTCGGAAACCTTCGATTAACAACGGTAATCCCGGCCGAGGGTATAAGGCCTGCGGGAGGATCGAGTTGCCATAACGAGAGGAGCGCGCGACTCCGCCGATTGACATGAAGCGCGCCCGCGGAAAGGTCGATCGCTCTCCGCACGCGCCTTTTTTATTTTCCTCCTCTTTTTCCGTTGCCTCGCCGTATAGTCGCTGCGCGCCGCGTAACAGCCTAATTACCGTCGATACCGGCGTCCTTTGCGGGATGCGAGCGAGTGCAACCCTGGTATTTAGTGTATTTATTGGTATGTGTATGTGTACACCCACTAGCCGGGATCCGATAATTGATTTTTGATCCGCAGCTTCACTTGTTAAGCTCTTAATTATATAGAGGGGGATACGAGCTGTAGTTTGAGGTTCGTGCGATTATTAATCGCCGAGCGTCGAGTGATTTGTAGTTACACGACTTTTTGCATTGGCTTTACTTCTATTGATTGAATTCGTTAATTTGCAATTTCAAGCACTAAGTTTGTTCACCCTCGCGAGCGCCTCCTGTAAACTCGAAGGTCCTTTGGAACAATGACATAACGACTTTTGAAGTGGAGTCAATCACTTTTTGTATAAGTCAAGCGAATTTTCTTGTACTTTCTAAAGATCTCATAAACTCGGTAATAAGCAATTAAAATACCTTCGCGCATTATTTGTTTTCCTACAAAAAATATATTTGATTCCGGACAAAAAGATAAAAACCACGTATGTGTATATACTGTGCGTTAAATTAATTTTGGTGCCCCTGGTGATTACGAGGCGCAAAAAAATAAAAAAATGTTTTCTGGTAAATTAAGCGGAGAAGAAATGTAATTGCTGACAAGACATTTTGCGGCAGATTTTCGAGTGGCGATAGTTACTTCCGCATCGAGGGATCGGCCTTGAGACGAAATTTTAGGAACAACCTCGGAAGTTTCAAAGAGCACGTCGAATCACAGGGCATTCTCTCTCATCTTCCCAAGCATTAGGGATTCTCTCTGTCTCCTCTCCTTCGCCTCCTTTTTTTTCAGCTTCTTCTTTCCACGAGAGAGAGAGAGAGAGAGAGAGAGAGAGAGAGAGAGACGTTCCCGTTGCCGCGGCTAAATTGAATGTAATCCAGTATACGTGTAATTAAAAAGGACGCGAACGTGATTTTCTGGAAAAGATAACGGGCTGAATTAATCTAATTTACAGTGGCGCGGCTATCTCTCTCAGATAAGACGCGCTTTATTTGCTCTTATAAGGCATCAAATTAAACAGTTTTGATTAACATCAAAAAAGAAAAAATGAAGCCTCAATTCCGGTCGATTGTATTTTCCTCTGTACATAAAGGGGGAAAAAAATGATGAAGCAAACGGTCGATTAGATAATTTAAGGTAAACACATAAAGTCGGACGAAGTAATTTAGCAGCTCGCTTGAGTCGTTTGCGAATTTCATCGAGCGCAGCAATAATCGCCGGCATCGCTCACAATGCACCATTACGATCCGTCTGGCCTCTCTCTCTCCCTCTCTCTCCGGTATAACATCGCATAAAATTACATTTCCAGCGACACGCTGACAGATCACTTTCTAACGATGAAATGATTTAGCCGACTACTTTCCGAGACATAATGAGTCGCGCGTTATTAATGGCCGGCTGCTCGAGGGCCCATTAATAATCGTAGTCCCGATTCATTTTGCGCGAAAACGCGCACCGCTCCGCCGGGGAAGTGAGAGCGTACGTAGTGCGTGCACCGGCGTCAGGCTAGTTAGCCGGGCGAGTTGCGCTCGGCGCTTATGCGCGACGAATTAGCCGTTACAGACGGACGTATAAGGGAGGACGAGTCGCCCACGCCGTACGGTACTCTGCCGCGGGTATCATCCTCAAGGGCCTCGCTTGTCTTTACTCTCTATTTCTCCTCCTTGTGCTTTGTCTTGGCCGTCTCGCGCTTCTCTCCCTCTTTCATTTTTGACCGCCAAATCGCTCATGCGATCCTTACTGTTTATTGATTAACTGCTTCGCGAGTGCGAGATGCAATAATTGCGCAGTTGTACCTTAGGTTTTTATTAAACGGTGAAGGATGAAGTTTTAGATATTTGATTTAAAATAAATAATAGCGAATTAAATTTTTTCCTTTTTTTAAATGCAATTAGCTAACAGATATCTAATGCGGAGAAGCACTTCGAGAAGAGAATTAAATGTCACTCCAGAAAATGTTGTTAGGTATCATTGAAATTTTGTCGTAGACTGTCAGAATGATAAATTTTACTATAATACTAGCAAAATCCAACGTCCACTTTTTTTTATATCATATTTTTGAGGTTTATATAGATTTTAAAATTTAGCGCCATTTAATTAACCGGATATGCCCGTGAGCCAATCTAATCGCGTTTTAAAATACTTCACAACATTCTGCCATCCTTTTTTTCTAAGAAACATATGCATCCGTTTTTCCAACAAAATTCGTGCAGCTGTGACAAAATAACAATCGTAGTTAAAATTTATAATAACGTTTTCTCTCCGTGAATTATCCGCTGGCTATCACCATCAATTAATTCAATTCTTCGCCGATCCATATTGCCGCAAACAGAAAAATATACGAGGCTCTAAAGTACACGACACGCGACACTTGCGTCGCAAAAGCGCCAAAGCGGGCGATCGATTTATACTCTCTCGGATCGCGCGACACTTCGGAGAGCGACGACGCCGAAGTCCGCAAGGCAGCGAAAAAACTGGACGTCGAGGGGCGCAAAAAAAAAGGGAGGAGCGCACGCGTACGGGAGAAAGAAGGAGCTCAGGAGCAGCGCAGTGCGACCGGCGCGTCTAATCGTGTTCCCACGGCTCGGGGACGTTCGCCGCGCGGTGGCAACTCTCGATCGGCCCGTCCGATCGTCCGCTCCTCTCTCCCCCGTCGGCCGTCCGCGCGCCGACGCACACGCGCCGCATAATTTGTAAAAGCCAGTATCGCGGGCTTTCGGCCGATTCCCGCCGCCGCCTCCCCCCCCCCCCCCCGGCGATTTTTTAAAGCGATCGGCCGCGGGAGCGGAATCGCCGAGGGCCCCATTAATCTATCGGCGCGCGTCAAGCGCAAGGCAAATCGCGCCGAGATTGAGCATCTAATCGGTGCGCGATCGCCGCGACCGATAGTTTCTCTCTCTCTCTCTCTCTCTCCTCTGCCTCTCCCGCCTGTGTACGCGCAGCCACAAGGACGACGTCGCGGTAAGCGCGAGCCGAAGGGCATAAATCGCCGCCTCGCTCTCCTTCGCGAGCCGATCGATAATCGCTAAGTAATTCAATAGTCTTCCTCCTCGGCCGCTCGCCTATCTCTCCTTATTCATTCCCTTTCCTCTTCTTCCTTCGCCGGATTTTTTCGCTTTTCTTGCGTGCGTCGTTCCCTTTGCTTTTTTCTTCTTCTTCTTCTTCTCTACTCTCGAGGTTGCATCGCTTCTTTTGCCGGGGAAAGGAAATGATGGATGAACTGCGAGATTTCTTCGCTGTTACGAATTTTTATCTCGAACTTGCATTCTTCTATAGGAGGAGAAGTTAATGATTGTCAGTCGAAATTATTTCGAGGCATTCTTTTAACGAATGCACACTTTGTTGTTCTTGTTTTATTTTCACGTTCGATATTGAAATATAGATGTAATTCAATAAATTAATTTTTACTTAACAAAGTAAATGCTAATATAGTCCTTTGAAATACAAATAAAGGAAATTTTCATGCACTTATTTAATGTTAAAGGTTGTTCTGCACGCATCAAATAAGTGAATCACTTATCCTTTTTTAAAGAAATAATGAGCCTAAAATAAGTGAAGCTAATTATTTTAATTTGTTAAGTTCTGATGCGATCACATGGACATCAGTCGAGCTCTGTCTATAATAAGCGAACAATCGATTTATTGTGGTTTAAAGACCACAAATACAGAGATAAGTATAAGAAAAAAGAGAATTGTTTTTTTTTTTTTTTAATTAACTATATAGATTCATTTTTTAAATAAATACTTTATACTTTGTAAATATTGCTTACTGTAATGATTTTAATTTTGAATACGCGTCAGAAATCAAAAATAAGGCTACGTTATTTCTAAGAGATATAGGTCTAAAACATGTGTATAATGATTTTTTTAGATTAATTTTTCAGCAAAATCATCTTCTCATATTTATTATAGTACTGCTGTAACGTACTGGTAAAGTTATAACGTAGAATATTCCGTTTGACGTGAATTTCACTTAATCATACATTTAAAGAGGCTTATCTTCAGCGAAAGGTCGTTAATTTATCAGACGAAAGACTCTGTATTCGGTAACAATACATAACTGTGCCTTCACTTTTTCCTCAAGCATGCAGAGCGCGTAATTCGGTGATTACTTTTATGAGCATTTGCATCTTCTTAAGATAACAACAGCATAATGCAATGCTTCCTTTTAATACATTTGTATCTAATTAGACTTTCCTTTTCTATCATGTAAAACCGCTTAACTGTAGTTCCGATTTTTCCGAGGAGGCAGAAGTTTGCTGAATTTACTTAAACAGAAGCTCGGCGTACTTCCACAATGGATATTCTAATTTTTCGATTTCCCAGGGGGGGGCCGTAACTCTTTTCGCATGCACTCGCCGGCTGATCATTAGCAAGTGTCGCTAAGTTGGGAACGAATGCAGCAGAAAGGTAACCCGATATCCGCATGGCGAACGAGGCTGTTTGCATTGCCGGTATACTGTGCAAGCGCCACTGTAATCTGCTGTCGCGCGGCGTAAGCCGAGGTTATTGTAATAGGCGTCGTCGGCTTCTGCAACGGTGTGCTGCGCGCGGCTCTTTGATGTGCATGCAGGGAATTACGCGACCATTGACTCGCCGGGGATATAAAAAGCGCGCAACACCTCTAATTTTAGATCGGCTTTTATCACTTCGTTTGCGCTGACAGTGATATTAATTGCTTTTTATTTGTTTTGGATGAAGTTTTGGAGCACTCCACAGTAACGGTAATGTAACTTAATGGTGAACGGTTTTGATCGAAATGGGATCAGTTTTACAGTTGTTTTTAATAAATTCATTTTTTTAAATCAATTTTATCCCTAAAGATTTTTAATACTAATTTTCATTTTAAAAAATCACTATCAAGTCTGCAAGTATATTTATTTAATAGCCTGTATACTCGTAATCAATTGAAGTAATCAATAATTAGATTTTTGCATCTTCTTTTCAAACCATTTGTAGTTTTTGGACAGCATCTCGTTGATTCTCTGAATAATTCGAGCATTCAAACTGTAAGGTGATGAATCTGAATATTCTCATGACATTGGATTATTGAAGCTACAAATTATTCAGGAGCATTTGTAGTTTTATGCAAATGTTCTGAAATGCAGTATGATAAATTAATTTTTTTTTGTCACCGGATTGAAAATCTGCAGGACTTATGAGTTATTCATTCATTCAGTTAAATTAGTATTCATTCAGTTAAATTATACCGGACTCGGGTCGACATAATTTTACTACGAGGTGGTCTCTGAAACATCTTTCCGGGCAATGGATTTGTTTTCTCTATTTTATATACATATGTCACCCTAATTTATTAAAACGCTATTTTTTTGTAATAAATTCAGTTTCTAGAACGTCCAAATTAAACAACGTTATGTACATCGTTCCCTAAAAGAGTGAAATTACGTGTAGAAATGAGTATACAGTGACAGTTCACAATGACCCGTCTATACAGAATGACAATATAATAATTTTTCGATTGCAGCCACGTCAAGCATTATAGTGTCTACATGCGGATAAAAGAAACGCGTCGAGGTAACATAGTAACGTTTAACCGGCTATGATATCTTTTATGTTTTACACACCGTGAAGGTGATGAAATGAAATTCTGACAATAAAAAAATCCTCGTACATTTAAAAGAATAAGTCATCTCTAAAATAGGTTTTCCTCGTGCCGCTTCGTCATCGGCGCTGGAAGAAGGAGAAGGAGGAGAAAAAATTTTTATCCACGGAATTTATTAAAGTACAGAACATCTACTTACGTAAGTAAACATACATAAAACCTGCACCCAGCGACGTATCCCGGCACTACGCGCCGTTTTATGTTGCTTCTCTTGTCATTCAGCGCCGAGAGTCTCGCCGGAAAAAAAGGGTAGAATCTGTCGATCTCGTAAAAGCCTTCCTTATAAGGAAAGCTTTATTGAATGAGAGGACATAGCCGCCGAGAGGAGCGAGCGAGAGAAGGAGAGATAAAAAAAGGAGAGAAGAGAAAAAAAAAAACGATCGAGAGCCACGATAGGATCGATGAACATCCGCACAATAGATAATGTGAGTCCCTCGAGCTAAGAGACAAAGCGCGAGTTTATCATATGCACTTTCTCACTCGCTCAGTGCAGCGCTTTGTTCTTTTTGCGCGCCAGGCTTTCTTATATGCGCGCTCCTGCCGCTGCTGGCTGCCTAAGCGATCGCCGATTTCTTTTAATTTATAAGTCAATATATTTCTGGTTTATCGATCTTGTCGCTTCGTTTGTAAATAAGCGTCCCGCATTTTTTTCGCTGTTTGTTTTTAATTTATTGCGGGTCATAACGAATGCTCATTTTCTATCTTTAGAATGCCTCCTTTCTCTTGTACTCTGCTGTTAATTAAATTTTAAAGGGGCAGCTGCTGAAAACTTAAAATATCTCAAGTGTCTCTTCGACTTTGCCTTCTGCAAAGGAATAACGAAACCTTCTTTTCATTCTGCTAAATTCTCCGCAGTTTTCACTGTGAAGTATCGGAAGGATCTTCTTTGTACGTTTGAGCGTATACATTCGCGTACTTTAAGGCACTCGGCTTATCTCCCCCTGACATTGAATTTCCCTGATGCAATGCAACGGGTCGTTTGTCGACGTGTCACTTTCACTGAAAGGCGCACTCGGAATCTCCTAAAACGGCGCCGGAGGCGAAATTCCGTGACAATCGGTGTCGCTCGTTCCGCGACGCCGGCGCAATTAACAGCGACGTCGGCGCCCGCCGCACGCAGATTACCCACTTTCCTGCGCAGAACAATTGGTCGATGAAAAATCGAGAGAAAGTGAAGTGCGACGAGGCGTAAAGCCGATACCCCGCGCCGATTATCCGCCGCCGCCGACGATTTAGCGAGATTACAACGCGTAATCATCATTGCCGCGTGGATATGATTCAAGAGCAATTAATAAATCTGATGCGTTGATTGCAGAGGTAATTTTTTTCCCGTTTGCTGATAAATCGCTTCGGATCTGTGCCATTAAGAGACAGAGTTCCATCGATGGGCATAAATAAAAGATGATTTAAAATGGCTTGTTGGAGATTGCTCGGAAAATTGGCTTGTCGAAAAGGAGCAACACTTGTTTATATATGCATTATATTTATTTTTTTATCCTTCGCTTATTAGTTATTTATTTAATTTATTCATTGTATTTCGTGTTTTCATTATTTTATGATTGTAATAAATTCGAAAACTGCTAATAATCGACCGTATGGTTCTCTTAAAAAAAAAGAAAATATTCTTTGAAGATTGAAGTTAATTCTTGTTCATTTAATTTATCGTAGAGATTGTCGCACATCAAATCACCAACTTGTATTTTTCGAAAATAATTTTCTGATAGTGAAGCAAATCATTAGTATTTTAATCTCATGGTCTTTTGTTCAACAGATTACAAAAGGATAAACCATACAGAAAAAAAAGGCAAAATAAAATTTAGAATTTTTCTCTTTACCATTATGATGGTGTACATTAATATTCGCATCATGCACTAAAGAAATTGTAATTCATTTAACTACTTGGATCTTGTAAACGAATTACTATTTTGATGAAGAGTCTCCCACAACACTAAAAATATGATTCGTAAAAGTGCCAATTCTTAACAAAGTTGGCGAAAGCTTTTAAACAAATTCTGTGGAGATATTTGCAGAAAGCGAGAGTAACCTTCAAAACGTAATCCTCTCCGAGTACACAATTGACTATAGTTTTTTTTCCATTAAACGTTATACAAAGAAATTACACGTCGCGTGCATAAAATAAAGCAGTAGGCATGGGACCGTAGTGACAGTGTGATTAAAGGTTGTGACGAGGCGCTGACTGGACCTTCACGCCTCTCGTGTCACTTCGACACGGGGGGGCAGGCTGATTTTGGAGGCAAGCGTCTGTGGCCAATCAAGG
>JAWWEN010052344.1:0-10865 GCA_035582955.1 Sycophila texana | reverse complement strand
CATACTTTTGGAGACTGAAATATACTCGCCAGAAAACAAAGAGGCCTTTTCAGGGGGCTGAAATTCCTAAGCGTTCGATGCGCCATAAGAAGTTATCACTTCAAAAAGTAGAGTAAAGGTAAAAAAATAATTGCATCCAATTTAATTAATTTTAAAGAGTAACTTGGGGACCTACCAGGACGTTCCGCTGGTTCTTCCACGGCACGAGAGCGAGAAAATGAAAAAGTATACAAAGTTGCTGATTGCGGGGGAAATGGACGGTTGAAAGCGAGAGTTTCCTGTAGCCGCGCGTTCGCGGAAGTTCTACCGGGTCAGCCGATAAAGTCGTAAAGCTCCAGAAGGCGATCGGAAGAGGCGCGTTCGAGCGACAAAAAGGGAGACCTACCTCGCGCAAAACCGCTTCTCAGCCAAGCTTGGCTAATGACCGCCCCGGACGCCGTCATCGCTTCGGCCCCCGGTCGCGTTATCTAATGGAAGGTGTCATAATAAAGAGCGATCGGTCCGCTGATTTGCTTAATCGATGTCGATGGCCAAGGCGATCCCGAAGCTTCCGCTGGGCCGAGGAAGGAAGGAAGAGGAGAGCCTAAGTGGTTAATTCTTGACAAAGTAAACAAATAAAATAATTTTATTTAAAAAAAAAAACATTTTATTAAAATTATTAATTTTCTTTCTAAGGGTATAAATGTGTATTAGTGTAACATTTATTCTCAATATAATACAGAAAGTTATTTATTATTTTCTCAGTTAAAAGCTTTTTTTTATGATGCACTACATAAAGGAAAGAACTGAAAGTGGAATGTAGAAGCTGATGCTGTATAAGTTACTAAAGTCGATAATTAATGTGAATATTTTTTTAGAAGGCAACTTTTAAGCTTTTTTATGAAAGTTATAGACATTTATAAGGTGTAGACATTTATAACGATTTTTATATATTGCTTTGATACGGAAAGCTATAGAGAACTCGTCTTATTCATTTATCTCACGACATTAGGACGAGAACATTGCAAAGCAAATTATAGAGTAGATTACGCGCAGGATACATGCTGGACTAGACGTGAAGAAAGATAGTTCACTCCTGCTTTCCTTATCGCTTCCGAAGTGAACAAATGTTGCTTTCTCCTTTATCAGTGATGCTCAAATAGGCTAATTGTGAAGATATAAATTACAATGTGGTACGCAACTTGTAATACATCATGAGAAGATAATTCACGATAATTAATGTAGTACTTTAATGCTGGTTATTACCTACGCATGTAATCTGCAATTATCAATATGCGCAGGCAAATTGCGATATCCCGAAGTCTCTTTATAAAAAAAAAGTGAATAAAATGCAGAAACGTAATTATTTTGCAAAGCAACAACCTTGAATAATAAATAAAAAGATGAATAAGCGATCGGTCGGGAGAGTCAGCTCTCTCGTAACGTCGCTGCATTTCTCCGCTGTACGCAACTGCCTCGCGCCGCGGGAGGGAACGAAAGAGCTTTTCCCTAATCGCCGGCATCTCGCGGAAGGAACAAAACGCACGGCGAAGCCGTTGCGCAACCCGCAGGCGCACGCCTTCATTCCCGCGGGTTTTCCTTCCTCGATGCGCTTGGAAGATACAATTTTTTCTCTCTCACATTTTTCTAATGAGGCTGTAGTGTAAAATCAAAACACCACTTGAGCTGGAAAAGCCGATTTATGATTCATTGTGCCTGGCGTACTTGAAAACTCATTTCGAGTAAAAAAAAAAGATTTCTCGGTAAGGAGCACTTTGAAGTCCGGACGCGGCGTATCTCTGGAGAAAAGTCGAGTCTACATTTATTTCTTGCCGAGAACATTATTTTTAAACTGTTTACAAGATTTTTTTGCTGTCCAGATCGGTGGAATTACGGTGCAACGAGGGAAAAAGCCGAAAAACCAAGGAACCGCCTCTGTGCGTATATAACTTCCTTAGATTGCGTAAAGAGTCTTTCCGTCTGTAAATTACAATTGAGCCCTCGACAATTGATGGGCGAAAGAAAAGGCTTCGGCGATCGAGCATTACGCTCTGCTTTCCTCTCCTCGTAATCCATTGCGTTTTATGCTAATGTCGCGGCCTTTCCACTGGACCAGCATCGGCGCTCGTTTCCACGTAGATGGAAACTCTACAGAAAGTGTAGCCGCGATAAGAAAGCGTTGATATTGATTATAAATAAGTTCTTTGTGTGGAGTAGTGGGTATATCGGAATTATTTTGTTCTTAATAATAATTATCACATCTCTAAAGTAGAATAAAATCATTTTTATTTTTTTTAAGTGATTGCGTTATTTATTTTTATTTATTGTTATTTTTATTTCCGACAGTGAATAATTTCACTTTTAAAAAAAGTGACCATTCTCTTATTTAAGTAGTCACTTTCACTTAAGTAATAAGTGAATATTCATTTATTTTACGTGAAAGACTTTTGTCAAAGCGAATACCTATGTGCATATAATAAACTTCCGATAAGTGAATTTTTAAATGATTTTTGAAGTGATCTTTTTTTCACGTACAAACAAGTAAAATTTTCACTTAATTTGGAAGAGATTTTTAATAAGCACGTTGTTTCATTTTTTTATAGAAGTAATTAGATTCATTTATATTCAATAAGCTTCACTTACTTTTGTAATAACTTGACTTATTCAATGAATGAGACTAATTCTGTAAAAAGTAAATCTAAAGTACTTATCAAAAATACCTAATAATACACAATTTAAGTTATTGGAAAAATAATAATATTCACTTAAGTAATAACATTTTTTACAAATCGAGTAACTGAATATTCCCTTTGGATAAGTGAATGTTTGCTTATTCAAAAATTTGAATAAATAAAGAAAGAAATATTTTTCAGAGACCTGACCTGAATAAAGGCCGATACTTTGATTTAATTATACCTCGACTTATCCTAGAAAATGTAGTTATATACATATTTATCATTTTAATATTGTAAAAATTATTCTGATAAAAATGTACATTTATTTTATATTCTTCGCCTCAGTAGTAAATGCAGAGCCATCTATCATCTATCTGTCCTCTTCTCATAATATATTGCGTTTTATGCTAATGTCGCGACCGTTTCACTGGGCGCGCGCCGACATCGGCGCTCGTTTCCGCGTGGATGGCTCTCCGGAAAATTTAGAGACGCGCCGGGCGTTGCGCAAGCTGCGATAAGAAGGTCAGCTCACGCGCCGGCGCCGCGTGAAAGCGAAAAACGCAGTCACGGCCAATAACTCAGGTGGCGCGCGAAAGCCGGCGAATATTTACTTTCATCGTCCGCGTTTCCGGGATCCGCGCCGCCTGCTCGAAATCGAGCTCGCGTCGCCGCGGATGATTGATTCGCTCGACCCGACGGCCAAGGCGTCCCGCATCCTTTCGCAGCAGCCTACAGCTGTAATTTAAACGCTAATTGATTGCTGCCTCGAAGTAATAAAGTATCATCGCAAAAAAATCCTCTTTGTTACAGGAAGACCGTAAAAACGCTGAAATTATATCCTTCGAAGGAAGTTGCGATCGAGACGAAAAAAAAAGAATTCCACACGTGGAATTCAAAAGTAATACTTATTTATATTTTACTACTATACTCGTGAAACAATGAAACGGAGCGTTAAAATAAAAAGAAAAAAAGAGGCGAACAGGAGTATATCTATCGTACCCAGAAATCATTCGTGCATTTTGCAACGCAAACAGTCGTAAAATTAGCCCAGCCCCCGTGAATAGTTGTTGGAACGGAGAACAAAGTACCGATACAATCATCCGCTCATATTCAACGGGCTGTCGAATATATGTATATGTATATACTTATATAGATATATGCAAAAGTGTCAGGGGTATCTGCCGCTCGGATCTCGCGGCTCTCCGCAGGGCCCAATCGTTAGATGCGATTATGCGATTTCGCGCCTCCCTCGGACGCGGCCGATTACACGCTCGCGCGAGCAGGTGCGCTCGGCGCGTCGCCGAAATGCCGAGGCCGCCGGAGGAAAAGAGAAAGGAAACGGGAGAAACGAAAGCGAGAGAAGCGAGGGAAAGGAGGGGGTGGAGAAGCGATCGACTCAGTCGTTGTGAGCCTCGGTATAAGGGGGATATATACAGTTGCTTATGTTACTGACGCCTTGTTCAGACTTACGCGAGGTCGCGTGCTTCGATCGGGTGCTATATTTTTTCGCCGACGAACGACGACACGTGATTTCTGCGGGTGTAACCTGCGGGGATTACGTATTTTTTCGCACTTGCGGTGAGGGATATTGCTCTGCACGGCGCCTTCCAGAGTAATTGTTGTTCGGCTGTGATATAAGAATCACGTAAACGTTTTTTATATTCACTCTTTTTTTTTAAGATTTATAAAGTAACTCTCGGGTGACCACCAAAAGTAAACTAAATTAAGCGAAGGAAATATTTTTATGCACGGAGAGAATTTTCTAGTAAATATTACGAGCACGACGGTAGCCGAAAAGAAATATAAACTTTTTTGCTTAATATATTTACAAAGTCATCGATGGATTATAACAGATACGAGATACGAAAAAGTACATTTCACTAAATTTTTTCAATCAGCGGTTTTTACTAAAAGAATCACAATTCCTTACCGATCTGTTCCGTAATTTTATAAGAAATTTATTGAACAGATAATATAATATAGGGTTTGGTTTTGGAAGTGACTTCAAGTTCGGAGATCGGCAATTCTTACGGGACAATCACTAAAATATAATTTTAATGTCTAAATATTACTATTTTTTTTTTTTTTTTTTTTTGAAAATATATTTTAATTTTTACCAGAAGCATAAGTTATACAATTAATCTTTGTAAAGAGTAACATTATGAAATTATAATCCTTATTAAGTATAAAACTGCTATTTTAAACTTCATAACTGATAAAACCCTTATTTTACTCCTCTTTAAAATAAAAAATTGCAATTAAACTCTTATTTTTTCCAGAGTTTACCGTGTAAACTTTATTCAAAAATTTTCTGCGCATATTCGCTAAAGTGATTCTTAAAAAAACTGATTTTAAGATTAAAAAAAAAGGATCTTTCGAGACAAAGAAGAAAAAAAGCCCTCGTCAAAGTGTTTAATTCCTCAAAAGTCCATTATACCGTTGTAACTTTGCCTAGCGAAAAAATCCGCAGCAAAATGAGGAGAGGAAAAAAAAGTCGAGAGAACCAATCTATCATTAAAAACGCTATTTGTAATCATAACCCCCGCGCGATAACGCCTATACGTTCACTCGGAGGAATTCAAGGAGGCGCGATCGGCGGGTCTCGCGCGAGATCGGCAATCGCCGCGCCCGATGCAGCACGTGCTCGGGTACAATGCACTCGCGCGGAGGCCTCGGTGGCCCTTCACCGCCCGCCGGAGCGGCGCACGTGGGTCGGGGCTCGAGCGCGAGCTTCACGTGTCACACGTGCGCACGTGGGACGTCGGCCGAGCGATCGGCGCTGCCCCCGTTCCCCCGCGAGCGCCGATTTCCCCGACAATCAAACTGTGTATAACGCTCGCGCGAGCTGCGCGCTCGGCTCTCGTTCGATAAGAGAAGTTTTAATAATCGGTGAGTGGTATATTAACTTCTTTTATTCATACTTAAATCTTTGTGTATTTGCTTTTTTTTTAATTCATTTATTTTTAGTGCGACATGTGGTATTTTGATGCGAGATGCATGATAAAATTGTAGTAGGTGCGCGATTGTTTGATTAATTAGCCTCGCTGTAAGTGGAGGTTCGCTCTGGCACTGTGAATTATACTCTGTATTTTTACAGACAAGCAAAATCGATTTTTAATAAGGTGTTGAGATAGTACGTCAAGCCCGGTAAAAAAAAGCTCAGCTATTCCTTTTTTTACGAAGCGTATATAAGTTGAAGAAATTTATATCGCTACCCTGCAATTAATCATGTCAGTAATTGGTATTTTTCACTTTGGTACAGCGAGTATTTAATCGGATCGATCAAATCTTTATCACTCAAATAAATATTTACACTAGTAAGGGAAAATAAACCATTAATTAAAATAAAAACTTCGTCTCTGGAGAAATTGAAGGAAACTCGATTCAAATCAATCAAAGAAAAAAGCCATGTATACGAATGCCATGTTGACTGGTCTTTCCATAAAACAGACTTTTTCTACTGATTATACTCGGACGCCCAGCCTACTTCAATAAGCGTCTCGGTATACTTTCAGAAACGACGAAATTTTGTTTGCAGGTACATTTTTTTTTAGAAGTCACCTACTTCCACCTTTTTTTTCATCACCGACAGCGAAATCGAAAAAGGAATTTGTACGGCATCAACGAAAACTCCCAGCTGGCCAAGCGTACTCTCGATGTAAAAAGCACACGTTGGGTCGCATTTTTTCGCGCAACCTCGAATTTCGCGTCTTAATTCGGTCCGTGCCCGGCAGGCAGGAGTGCGAAAGGAAATTCCGGTAGTCGCGGTTTTCGGAGGAGAAATGCCGCCGGGCGAGCGATCGAGGGGCGCGCGCATTTTTCCACGGCAGCTGCGATCCGCGAGAGGAAAGTCACGTGCGACCTCCGCTTCTTGTGGCTCGAGCGTTTGTTTTATCGCCCCGGCGTCGCGCGAATATTATTACGCCGCCGAGGCGAGAGAGCAATTTAACTTTTTGCCCGAAGTGAATGTCGAACCTCAGGTTAGAGTAGAGGTACCTTTTGCCTGAGTTGGGACAGCTTGAAAGTTTTTAGAATTTCTGCCTCCGGATTATTCGAATTCGAACGAATTCTTAAAAATTTGTATTTTATAGTCATAGGTTGAAAACATAATTGTTGACACGTTCTAAATATTTTTAGTTTACTCAGCGTAAAAGACCTAAACAAAATCTAAATTGTAATCTTATAGTGTCGTTTTACTAGTTATTCTAAAATGTGTGAAAATTTTCAAGAAGAATAAGGCTTTTTCGAAATGGAGTTTGCGCAAAGCTAGTCAATAAAACCAATTAAAAGAAATTGGAGATACTTGTTTATGATGAAGTTTGTGTGAAGGTTAATATGATATTTATTATTTATATCACTTTTATAATAAGTCCAAAATTCGTATCCAAGATAATAAAAAATATGATTTGAAAAAAAACCTGAATTTCCGAGTATTTTTCGTAAAAAGTTGTATGCCTATCCTTGAAGCAAATTCAAGTTTTTTTTAAGTACGTACGACTAGGAATATTTTCCTCCCTGACAAGTATCGATAAATCAAAGTGCATTGCAAAAGTAGAAAAAAAAAGATATACTCAAAAATTAAAATAAATGAAAATAAATAAGAAAATTAACCAAATTATTTTATGACTAAATATTAAATAACATGTTAAAGCTATAGCAAATTTTTTTAAATGTAATTTCTAAATGCACTAAACAGAACTTTAAAACTTTTTCCCTTGTGCAAAATTCGTCTTTGCATCGTTCAGCAGGTGGTTTATCAAAAATGTTCTAGAAGCCATAACGAAGAGCCTGTCCTTTATCTTTGCCTGTGAGAATTCGTATATCATAGTATGAAAGAGAATTTGAAAAATAACGAGCCATCAGCGTAATTACATAATTATAAGCAAGTGCGAGTGGTAAATGCAGATTTCACGCTTTTTAAAACGTCAAAATGGACAGTTTGAAGGAAAGCGAGCTTAACAATTTGTGAAAAACGATCAGACGTGAATGGGTGAGGCGCAAATATTGGAAATCAGAGAACAACATTTCATGTGGTAATATAGCAACGGTGCTGTACCGATTTGCCTATTAGCGCGCTTTGTCAAAAAGGCGCGCGTGTAGTAAGACGCGCGTTTGCTTTCTTTTTTTGCGAGCGCACTGAAATTGGCCGTTACGTGGTCATATTAAATAATTTTAATTGAAGTTCATTAGTCAAATTTTCGCCCGGCACGAGTCAGCTCTACAAAATCCTTCTTGCGTCACGGAAAAATCTGCTCGCTTGAGTCTAATGAACTTTAAAGTTTCGAGATTTATTAAGATTGCTTCTAATATTAACATTAGATAACGTTAATGGGAAAGGTATATTGACGAAAATTGCTCCAATTTTAGTAAAAGTGGAGTAAATGGTTTTATACTATTCTACTATTCAAAATACAAGTCCATATTTGAACATGTCTCTTTAATTTATTCTATACTTTATTTGGTCTTTGATGTTGAACTTGTTTTTTTTTTCTCGAAATATGTTAAGTGTATCGGCTTTCTAATAAAACACATAGTTTTACATTTTTTGCTCTACTTCAAGACAGTAAAAAGTAAATCTATGAGGCAATAGATAAAGCAAGATTAGGTTACAAGAAATAAATTTTCCGCGAATTTATGTTCATTTAAATCATAATAAATTAACAGCTTTGGAAGAATTCTAGTTAAGAATTGATATGCGAACAAAGAGAGGGTACTAGTTGCGTATCTCTACTGAGCTTAAAATGTTATCATAAACATTGTTGTTAATTAATGATTTTTTTTTAAATAAAGCAACTTATTCTCTTTAAAGAAAGTGATATGGGAATGTAGTCTTCTTTCATTCATATATGTGTTGTCTCTTACATAAACAAGTTACATTCAAAGAAGCCCATACATCAAATTCTAAATCCATTGTTCTCATAGCTCATTACTCTCCGTTATTTGTCACGTAAATTTGGATGAAATTGAGGGTTTTATACCATAGTCTCGAGAATTTGTAACCTGTTCCATCGAACTGAAAATCTCAGTCAATTTAATACAATGTGACGCGTGTAAATAAATTTCAGTTAATTGTGTACTCGACCAGGTGAGTTGGATTCTATTTTCGTAATTTACCGGTCATCTTTTAGACGTTCCCGTATTAAAGAACTATTTTTTGTCTCGTTATACGACCTAATTAAATTCCTTTTTGTAACAATGCAAAATAGGTTTGTATATACCATTAATTATCTTTATCACTGGAACTTCGATTGCATTCTACTTATGGACTATCATGTAATAAAGCTTAGATTATTTATTTTCTTACATAACAACTTAATGCTCGTATCTTAATAAATATTTCATTTTTAATCGAACATCCTCGCTTACCCTCAAGAGAACCCATCATACCCGTACAACTCCACCGGCCTTACCTGCAATCAGAAAAAAACAGCATTTAAAATTATTACAGATACAGTTTAAAGAAGCACGTGTCTTTTTTTTCGCATTAAGTAACAGTTATCTAATCCGAAGTGTAGAAAAAGAACTTTAAATCGGTAATGAACAAAAGCGGGCTCGTGCGCGTCGGTGAGCGGGCGTCTGCTTACGAAAAGGCGAAATTCGCAACGGTCGCTTCAGCTTACTAGACAAAACCAGGCTGGCGGACTCTTTAGCCGATTCTCCGTTGGCCAATCGCGCTCACCCGTGTGCTTCGAATCGATTTACGAGGCGCACAATGGAGGATTGCGCGCCTTTCGTACATACATGTGCGCATGCGTACTTTATAGCCGTTGTCGGTGGTGGCTTTTTTTTTCTAGTCCGAGGAGTTTCGAGATATTCGATACGTGGAGGATTAAATTTTTGGCGCCATTGCTGTAAATTCGTATTCGTTTACCTGGCGTACGAGTGAGTGGTATATTCCCCGACTGGCGCGAAAGTGTTTCAACAGGTCCGGGTTTAATTAATCGACGTTTGTTTAAATAAATTTGAACGAGCGGTGGTATTCTATAAATTCAAGCCTGACGGGAGGATGAAAATGTTATTTTAGTTACAATGATTTATGATTTTAATGACGGTTGCCTAATGCGCTGAATACAATCGCGTAACTAAATTACTTGTGTGGAGTGGAAACTGTTGCGGAACAGACACTTAAACGCGGAGCACAATTTCAAGTATTCTAAACGAGACGCTCAGTGTAATCTAAAAAGAAAATCGAATCTAATATTGATTCACCCACGTAGGTCAAACATAATTATACTTTTTTTTTTCTTAGAACCAAGGATGCTCTGGTAGAAAATTAATTGCATTTTTTCTGATCGGTTCATTAATTACTGACCAGACATTAACTGTATAAATTATTGTGTTATGCTCAAAACAATAATTATAGCTGAGTTGACAAATGCTATAGAAATGACGGATCTACCTTTAAATCCAATTGTGATTTAGCCGCCACTTAGCGTCATAAAGTTTCATCTATAAATTTGGCACTTCATATATCTCGATCAGAAAGTTAATCATCAGTTTCTGATTAAAAATATAAGTTGACCAATCATAAGACAATTAATCATATTCTGATGAATTTCTGATGAATTTTTCATTAGTTATTAGTTATTTCATTAGTTGTTTATGGTTACAAATTTTTCAATTCGAGTATTGGAAAAGTAAATACTCTAAAAAATCAGTTTATTTTAGAATAAAATTAACTAATAAGGTTGATTCACGTTTTTACATCATCGTATAATAATTTTAATTTTTGTAAAATTTTTAAATAAATAGCTGCAAATTAAATATTGATGTATATATAATATATATTATTTTTATAATTGACTTTTCATTATTTCCGCCCAAAAAAAGTTTAATACAAAAAAAAAAATCTGTAGCCCACAACATCATAGATGCCGGTAAATTGATACGCGTAAACGCTGACAAATTTAATTTAATCAATTTTTAATTCTTTATATAGTGCCGTCAATAAAATATGGTAACCGGTGATATTTGTTCAATAATTTTTCTGGGTTAAGAAAGGTAGGGGAAGGGCGGGTAAAACGGACATGGCGGGCAAAACGGACTTTAGCTATATTTTGTGTTTACTTTTTAACGTACAAATTCCAATCGTACAAACACATGGTAAAAGTTGTTCCTAAGTAATTTTCAATACCTCTGCACAGCTCGAAGGGCTAACATCGACCAAAAATACAAATAATGATTTTCGAAGGTTTTGTTACGATTTAGTCA
>JAWWEN010052343.1:0-10871 GCA_035582955.1 Sycophila texana | reverse complement strand
GCGCGGGTCAATTCGAAATACCAGAACATGGCCATATTAGGCGCATGCCCATATTAGGCACAGGTACCTTAATAAAAAAGCAGTTCGCATTAAATTTAAGCTAGTCCTTTTTTATTATAAAAAATGAAATCTGCGTAAGGTGTTCTTGAGATCAACTAATCAATTTAGTAAAAGTTACCTTAGAACATTATAAATATAATTCCGAAAAATTTTAATTTTTTTTTAGGCTCGATCAATGTTTAATTGTCGTTCCAAAAGTCCCCTAAACGAGTAATAATTTTAACAAAACAGTAAAATATTAAATTTGAAAAAAAAAAAATTATCTAGAAATCGAGAAAACCAAATTTTCCTCATGCAATTATCATAAAACAATCGAATATACAACAAAGCGAAAGGACAAAATCCGAGTACGGCGAAGCTCGTCCGTTACGAATTCGCAAAAGCTTCGACCGCGAATACTTCGAACCTCCATAACGGAATTGTTCTCGGGGGGTCGAGAGCGACTCCTCTCGTTCTCGCGCCGGCGACGCCAGAAGGTAATCGAACCGCGCGGGGCTCCTCCGCCTTGAGAAATTCATGAGGACGGATCAGCGACAAAGCCGCCGCGGATCGACTGGGGAGTAGAGTCCGCGGAGGGGGGACAGCAGACGGAGATAAAAGGCGTTCGATCTGCAATCCGCTCGATTTGAGAGTAAAAACACGGAAATGGCTAGTCCGGGAATCGGCGCGACCCGCGCCTACGGTGCCGGACTTACTTTTTAAGAAGGCTGACAGACTTTCTTTTAAGAATATTCATTGGAATGCTTGATCCGTGATTCCGTTAGGCGAATTTACGCGGAATTGCTATAAGCCGCATTTTTTTTTTTTTTTTTTTTTGTTGCTATTGTAAGAAGAATAAACACATTTATTAATCGTAGTTTTATTTAACTCTTATTGTGCAAAATAGTAGCATCCGTTCATGATTATTTTTTGCATCTGTTGAAATCTATCAGTGTGTCTTATATTTTCTGTTGATTTGTTTACCTTAATTCGTACACGAAGCATGTTTCTCCAATATTGCATTATTATACACCTTCATTGTCAGTATCACTGTTATATTGTTTCATTTGTTAATACTTCATTTTGTTAACGAATAAATAAAAAAAATTTAATATTTAAACTGGTATATTATACATAAATACATCTGTTTGTACATTCAATTAGATTAAAGGTATATCAAATTCATGGTTCGAAATGTTCGCTACTTTGTTATATAAAAACCAAAAATTGTAAAGAACATAACGTGATTTCTTTAAAAAATTTATTTTATTTTTAAATAACAAGGTAAAGCAGATTTTTAACCATAAATTTTACATTCCTTTGAGAAGAGTAATATATCTTTTGCATGTATGAGATTTTAATATCTTATTAACTAGTCTTTAAATATTTATTACCCAGTTTATTTAAAAAACAGTAGAGTAGAGTACTTTGATGACATAGCATGTAATAAAAATGTGTATATATTTACTAAAGCTCTTTTTGCGATACTTCGATTATGCATAACATAAATATTTTAAATTCTTAAAAAACTGGGTTAGATGTGTTAAACATGAAATTAACTAGGAAAGCCTCATCATTTTAGTTTATAAGATTATGTACTACTAGGAGAGAAAAGAACTCGTTTTTATTATAAATTGAAATATTTAAGGGTACTGTCTGACTATACACGCCCTTTACTACTTACGCGTTCTGTAAATAAATTTCTTTTTCTACTGTTTTGTCAAATTCATTAAAAAGCTAATATCTGTAATTAAAAAGATATAATTTAAAACTGAAATGTTAAAAAGAAATGTCTGACAACACTTAGCCTTTACTACTTACGAGTTATGTAACTAATTTTTTTTTTCTACTGTTCTGTCAAATTCATTAAAAACCTAATATCTGTAATTAAAGAGATATAATTTAAAACTGAAATGTTAAAAAGAAATGTCTGACAACACACGGCCTTTACTACTTACGAGTTATGTAACTAAATTTATTTTTCTACTGTTCTGTCAAATTCATTAAAAACCGAATATCCGTAATTAAAAAGATAGAATTTAAAACTGAGATATGACAGAACCCGTCTGACTATACACTGACTTTACTACTTACGGGTAAACCTAACATTTTCTTTTTTCCATTATGCTGTTAAATCCACGAACAGCCCTATTTTAAAAATGAATGAAGGTGAATTACACTAATTTACTTTATAAAAATATATTTAATTAAAGAAAAATGGACACCATGTATACATTTCATTTTAAGGGCACCTTTTCATAATGTCCCGTAAAACTTAGTGAATGAAGTAGAAACAGTCGGATACCACGAGACATTGAACATAAAAAAGTTTTTTTTATTTTCTTTTCTTGTAAGTAGATAAAGTTTTCTTAAAAATATAATCTTTTAAAATATTTTTTCACTTTTCATTGACTTACCAAATTACACTTACAAAGACGCAATTATTAATAAAATATGAAACGAGATCTTTTCTTTTTAACGAAGAAAACTAAATGTGTAATGAATTATGACTAATAAATGAAAATGGTGAAGGTAAACACGATGGCGTCTCGAGCACACCTGTACTTCAACGTCGTGGAGGGCCCATCGGGCAATAACACGGTGACGGTGGAGGGCGGCGGTGTCAACGCTACCATCATCACGGCGAACATTGGCGCGACGAACGGCATCATCCACATAATCGACAGGGTCCTTGGGGTGCCTTACACCACTCTCTTGTACAAACTGGAGACGGATCCCACCCTCAGGTTAGCTGAATTTTTCAAAGCGTACTTTTGCCTTTCCAAAGGACATATTTATCATATTTGAACTTGACATTGAACTTGCCGTACATGATGGATAGCTTTGACGAAACTTTTTCTTAAGTTACTTTGTTAAATTAACTTAATTAAATTAAATAATAAGATATGTATTTATTTAATAAGATAATAATAAATAATATAATACGTGTATCTTATTAATATCTTATTTTACTACTGCAGTAGTAAATAGGAAATAAAATATATACAATGAACAACTGTTCTTTAGGCGAGGTACGTGCCATGTATAGTGTAATTCAAGGTTAAATTTCTGTGTAACCCTGCTTTAAATACAATTTTATCTAAATAATTAAAATTCTGATTTTGAGAAAAAAGTATAGTAAGTTAAGTAAAACTTATACAATAAAAAGTAATAAAAATTTAATAAAGTTATAGCTATACTAAAAAGACTAAAAATAATAGTTTATCTTACTCTAATTATTTATGAAATATTACTAAAAAATAGCTATGTATACTGTAATTCTTGTTAAAGTAAGTAAATTTTAGTTTACTATACAAAATAATTAATTGTACTAAGCCCTTTTGCTCAGTGCTTTTTTTTATTAAATTAAAATTGTTTTCTGATTGGTTAAGCTATAATTCTACCAATAATATTATAATCTGAAAAAGTCAATTATTGAAATATTGATCTATTCTATCTACTGTATATTAACACATAATTTAAAGTCAAGCAGAATCAGCGTATCATGTAAGACGAATCGAGTTGCAGTTCATCAGGCTTTCCCCAATGTATTATATAAAAAGAGCCACGGACTTTTCGCCACGATATTACACCGATAATTGAGTAAAGCCGTAATCTCCTTTCGACTTATCTGTACCTACCTTATACTTTTCGCTACTCTTCCTTTAAGACGACGGGGATATAATAGATTTCATTTAGAGGGATAAAAAAAATATATAAAATTTGTTACAAAAAAATATTCCTTTTAAAAATAATTATCAATTAAAATATCTAATTTACCGGTGTGTACATTGTATAAAATAACGAAGCCATAAGACTGAATTTAAAAAATAAAACGATAGAGAACAAAGCCACTCGATTACGAGGCATAACAACCGCAGCCGAAAAAAAAAGGAAAACAAGCGCCTCTCAACGACGTTCTTCCCTCGCAAACGGAGAAACCCATTCGGCGGTCTTTGCATCTTGAGACGATTCTCTTAAATTTAATTAAAATAACGCAACAAATTTCCGTTCCAATTACCGCGCGCTAGCCCGCAGCCGCCCGCTAAAAAAATCCCCCTCCCCTCCCCCCCGCCTCCCACCGAGAATTGCGCAGTTTCGCCCTACGTGTGTACATCGGGGTGGAGAAGGAGGCTCGAGTCTTCTGGTAGAGAAGAGTTTTCCGGTACCTTTATCAAGTCGCCGAATCGCCGGAGTCGCCTTTAAATGAGATTTCGTTGGACTGCAGTCTCCTCGCCCCACCTCCACCCCCTTTCTCTTCCCCGACGCGTTGCCGTGTTCTTTTCTCCGGTAGTTTCATTTTCTTTCGCTTATTCCGCGGAATTTTATGCGGACGATTTCGTTCCTTAACCTTATTGGAATTAGAAGCGATTTGTTTAAGCGTGATTTGTGCTTTGGTCGTTTACTCGTGGTTTTAATGGATTAACAATAGTAAATGACGAGTGTTTAAGAGAAAACGCATTTTTTAACTTTTATTCAAAATTTATAGGATCAGTGCGCAATTTATTGAAGAGCAAACATTTAATACACATTTAAACAATTTTTGTTTTATTTTATCAATCTTGTAAACTATATATTTATTTACTTATTTATTTATTTTGTAGCAAACTTCACAAATTTTTTAGAGGAACAAAGTATTCCTTCTGAGAAAAAACTTTTCGCATTTTAAAAGTAACATTTTAAGACCTAATATAATGATAAAAGTAATGATTTGTATTTTTTAAATTGTAGGAAAGTAGAAGTTAAATAAAATTTAAATAAATATAGCATGCATAGGATAAAATAATTACTTAAACTCCTATTTACCTTCTAAGAGGTAATTTTTGCTGATTAAAGAGAAACTTAAGATGTTTAAAGTAAAAAAAAACGTTTTCTTTCTAGTTGCACTTGGTGTCCCATTTGTGTGACCCCATATGACCCCTATTCTTTTTTACACATAAACTTAAAATTTTTTAAAACATCTTTATCTTACAATTACAAATTGAATTAAATTTTTTAATTGAAACGAAGCATCTACGTCATTTCAGTATCGAGTAGTAGAAAAAAAAATTAATTTCTAAAAAAATATCCTCTTCCATAAATAATAAATAAAACAACGTGCTTTTTTAACATTTCATCTTCTATTTTAAACAAATAGATTCGAAAGTACCCCTAACAAAACAGCGTATTTACAATGTCAATCAGTTTTGCCAAGCCCATCCCTTCACCCCTACAGACGCATCCGCCACCCGAAAGAAGATAATCCGAGGGATCGCAAGCCCGTGGGAAGGAGAAAGAAGAGGTGGAGGTGAAGGTGGCAGTGCATTGAGGCTCGCGATTTTACCGGCACGCCGCGGCACAAAGACGGCCGGGATTAAACTTCAAAGAAAGGCCCGAGCCTCCGAGCGGATGAGCAACTAAATTAGTAATCTCGCGCACTTTGCCAATATAACCCCAGCTGTAATTGGAGTGTCTATGCGTAATGACGGGGTGTCGCGCGGATATGCCGCCGTCGGTTACCGGCGGCGCCTGCGCTCTCCCCACGAGCCCTTTGAGCTCACCCGTCGGCTATATGCGCGCGGGAGATGTCAATCCGCTGATCCGGGATTTTGACCGTCGCAACCCGACTGCCTCTGAGTACCGCGCGATTTCGTTAGGTCGGCTTGATGCGTCTTCATTCGCCTATTTAGCCGCGGATATTTATGGAAAAATTGTGGGATCTCCGTATTCGGAGTTGTTTTATGGACTTATTCAGTCGACGCATTCACTCGATGTAATAAAATGAAGTATTTTACTGCGTAAAGAAATTTGTAGAAATTTGTATTGATCTAGAATAAGAAAAAAGTTGTTGATATATCATTAGGGGTAACGACTTGTGGCAAAACTAATTTTTTTTAAACATTATGAAGAAAAGCTCTGTACAAATTACTTGGATTTTTTTTATAAAAATTATGGAGATTTTCCCGTAAACATTACAGAACTTTTGTTGTAAATTGTACAGAACATTGCCAATTATATTGAAGATTCAAGTAAAAATTACAGTATTTTTCGCGTGAAAATTTCCAAAAGGCTTGCAAACCGTACGAGTACGAACTTCACCAAATTTGTACCTTAAAACTGGGATCTTTCGCGAAGCTTTCTAATTTTTACAAGCCAGCTCCATAATTGTGGTAGAAAAGCTCCGTAACTTTTATAAGAAAAGCTTCATAATGTTTTACATCAAAATCTCCATAATATTTACAAGAAAAGCTCCATAATTTTTACAATGAAAGCTCCGCAGTTTTTACAAGAAAAGCTACATACTTTTTAGACGAAAACTTCGTACTTGTTACAATAAAAGCTCCATAGTTTTTAAAAGAAAAGCTCCATAATTTTTATAATAAAAGCTCCATCATTTTTACAATAAAAGCTCCGTAGATTTTACAAGAATAACTCCATAATTTTACAAGAAAAACTCCGTACTTTTTAGAAAAAAAGTTTCGTACTTGTTACAAGAAAAGCTCCATATTTTTTTAGAAGAAAAGCTCCATACTTTTTACACGAACAGCTCCATAATTTTTACAAGAAAAGCTCCGTTGTTTTGCAAGAAAAAGCTCATTTGCAGTCAAACTTCACCGTAATTTTTATAGAGCTTTTCTTGTAAAAATGACGAAACTTCGTCGTCACTCTAAGTTTTAGATATGAAAAATTCACTGATTTGGCTATAAAAATGTTCAGAGCAACGTTTTTCCACCTAATTTTTACAGAGAGCTTCACTGCAATTTTTACGATAATTTCTTTCAGCGGTCGAGAACGAAATGGGCGAGCTGCAACAGTGACGGTTCTCACCCGAGGTGACGTAAGCGCGTTTCCGACACACTTCGAAACGCATCTAAGCCCGATCCTAATGTATCAGTTGCTAATCCCAAGCCGCAGAAGTCAACCGGCGAAACAATTCACATCGTGCAACTCGGCGATTCCCAGAGCGCGCGTCGATTAATCTGCGTTCGCGCACGGAGCAGAGGCTAATTCGATTTCGCCCGGCAAAATTGCGACTGACATCCCAGTACGATCGGGTGGGCACGATCCACCTGCGATTGACGAAGTATAAGTGAAATTTCGCGAAAAACCGTTTTAGCGCAAGTTCACTCCCGCAGGGTTATGCGAATAAATTTTCGAAAACCAACTGTGCAACAGTTTTTTTTTTTTTTCATTCTGGCAGAAATGGAGGAAAAAAGTCCATTAGATTCGCCTGAAATGGTAGTCATTCATGCTTAGAGTGGCTATTCTTTTTTTTTCTGAATTCTGAAGTTTGAATGATTTTTCACTCGTACGCAGTTAATTTTTTATTTTTTGTTAATGGAATGTTACAACAACTTATTTTTCGCAGTGTGAAATTTAAATGTAAACATTTTATTTTTCAGATCCACGTACGTTTTAGGAACGCGCTACGATTTCAATGAGCAGTTGGACGACAGTACCAAGCGTTACACGTTCTTCGCACCCCAGGAAAGAGCTTGGCAAAACTTGCACATTTTGCAGCCTTCGGTCTACAAGAAGCTGTTCATGCAAGATTTTGCTTATCACGTAAGAAATTATCGGATTGTCTGATCACTAATTTTAACGGTTGTTACAAGATTTTCTTTTAAGTGTTTTTTATTTTATAATATCGCAGTTCAGTATTTGTTAGGAATGAAACTAAAATTTATAATTAATCGTATAGCCATTTAATAATATTATTTTTTTTTTAATATTCATTTTTATGTGTACGATTTAAAAGATGCTATAATAATTAATAAAACAAAATTATTTTGATAGGCAAAGCAGATTTTGGAGCGACATTTGGTCGTCGGTGAAGCTCTGACGATGAAGAAAATGTTCGAGCTTTCGCAAAGTAACTCCTCAAATAACTCGCTGAAGCTCCCGACCATGAGGGACAAATTGGTCATCAGTATTAAGGAAATCGGCGAAAGTAAGTATTTTCCATCAATTCATGCGTTATTCCTTTTTTATATTTGGAAATTCCCTTATCTGTTTGTGATTAACTCGAATAATAACTTGTTGCTTAAACCGCTAAATACGCGGTTACCGAAGAACGAGAGCTACGTACATGAAAAAGAAAGAAGGAAAGAAAAAAAAAGTAAGATAATGTGTAGATCGTTGATTTTTCAACGAGAGTAAAGTAGAATATTGTACGAAAACTGCGCAGAAATTAAGGATTAATTGAGCTTTCGAACAAACAGTAGACGTAAACGTCGAAGCCAGGATTTAAAAGACAATTTTTTTTATATTTCCATGCGCCTTTCGTATTACAATGTCTATTCTATTACATCTAGATGGCAGGCAAACTGACGTAGATCCAAACGCGATTAGTCGTCCAAATACAAACAATGTTGGTGAGTCAGTATCATGCTTAGTGCGACACCGTACGCTTTATGCAGTGTACCCATTCGTATCCTTTTGAAAAAATACTCTTAAAAGTGAAAATTAATGTGTTAAAAAAATTAATTAATAGTCAAATGAAATTAATTAACCCAGAAACTTGGGGAAAGCTTAAATAATGACACGTCTAGGTTGTTAGTTTTCAAAAGTTTACGATGCAACGCAGAGATATTAATCATCCTCACAATTGCACTAAGTTCATCGAGGCACAGTGCAATCAATCATCATTTTGTGAACAAATAAATAAATAAATCAATTTCCACGACTTATACACACGCCTGGCGCAAATTTTCGCATGAAGGCTTCGGCAGAGACTGTGCGAAGTACATAATCATTGCGTTGCTTTACTTTTCTTACTTCATTGTGCTTTTATAGTTAAATTATTAACTTTTATAAATTAAGCTTAATTTTTTTAAGATTATAATTTTTTTTACGAAGCTTTCCTGGTCTTTCTAATTATTTTAAATTTAAAACGTAGTTTGAATTCCTTTCGATTTAAATATAAATTCTTTTTACATTTTTTATTTACATATATTTTTAATGCCATAATTAGAAACATTTATTTCCACAAACCGTTACAAACTCTTCTTAGAATTATTCTCTAAAAATAAGACTCATTTTTTACTAAAACTTTAAGTTTTTATTAATCTTCACGTTTTCAAGAAGGCTAAAAAAGCGTAAATATAAGTTCTCAAAAAAAAAGAAAAAGAAAAAGAAAAATGAGTTCTCAAAAAAGATAGGTCGAAAGACATTATGAGACTCGCGCGTACAGCGATTTATCATGTGCCTTTCGGACGCCATTTAAATGCAAATTCCTTGATTACCCCCGGCGCGCTAATTGCTACGTGTTCTCCTTTCGTTTTCACCCCCCTCCCGCCGCTTTTTTCTTACGCCAACCACCTCCCTTTTCCCGTCCCTTTGCAGCCTCCCCGCGACGGTATAAAATCGCAAATCTAGTTCGTCCGGTGAAAATTCGGGTGTGTCGCCGCTTTTAAAAAGAGGAGAGATGAAAAAACAGCCGGCTCGACTGTTTTAATTCTCCGCTGTAAATTCACCAGGCGTGATCCTTTGCGTGGCTAATCTTTTGCACGATGTGCACCGGGTGGTATACACCCCATAATCTCTGCTGAAACGGTCTAATCTTCTTTTTTGATGCGAAGGATATTTTTTTTATTTTTTTTTTATTTAGCAGACGCTGAGAAAGCAGCACGATTTTCTTTTTTTGCAAATATTCGAGCCGTGTGCAGGGATCAGGTCATTTTTTATTTGTTTTTCCAAAAAATATCGAGTGAGATACCGTATAAAACAAAAATAAAATGAATTTTTTCACTTCGTTACGATGTACGTTTTTTTCTATTTTTTGACTGGGCGTTTGAAGAATTTTCCACATCCCACCCATCAATGATACATCGCGATTCTATTGCGTGTGCATTTTTGCCGCAACTCTATAGATGTACACTTATTATTTATTTTTTTTATTTTAAGCTATAGAAATCTCCGGAACCCTTATTATTAAAACACGCTTTATGAAGCTTCGCTTTTGTTAAGCTTATTTTTTCTTAATACATGATTATTTGTTTTATATTTAGTTTTATATTTAGTTAACTCTGCCGCTAATTTTTCCTTAATCTCTTTTTATTGTGTTAATTTTATAACCAGCTTGCGTTTATTTAACAATTTTAATTAATATTTATTTGTTTAATCCGTGAAATATGTTTATATTTCAGCATTTTCTTTCTTTTCATGTACTTCTTTTAATTAATTTATGCAACTGTAATTATAACGTAACAATTGCGTCAAATTTAATAATACTAATACAATACAATACAATAATAAAAAAAAGACTGTCGATATTCATTCAATAATGTTATTAGATTGTGAATAACTATTGACATAATTTATTAACTTTAATATCATTTTTAATTACATTTATTTCTTAATCAAGAATAAGTCGATTTCCGTTTCCCAATGCAGTTGAATGGAATTTTAGAAATTGTAGACCAATAAATACTTACAATCAAAATGTAAAGTAAAGGAGAATGAGTTAATAACATTTAGATCATAAGGTGTCTTATAATATACCTTTGATTTTTTATCTTTTGTTTGTCCTTTATCTACTCTCCATTGAATTATCTTAAGTTATAAATATTATTTCAAGAATAATTAAACGTGTATCAAGTGGGAATTCTCGAGATCAGATGACAACTCAAATATTATTACAAGTGATATAAATTTAACTGTGAGATAAATTTGAATACTTACCAATTTTACATTTATCAACGATTAATTCTTTTTTTCTAAGTTGCTGTTCATCATTTTATAATTTTTTCCTCTCTCACAATAGTAACGTTAGATAATTCGGCTCGGTATGATTCATGCACATAAGAATCGTGCACATATTAGTTCGTGCACAGTTTAACGTTGTAAATATA
>JAWWEN010052342.1:0-10874 GCA_035582955.1 Sycophila texana | reverse complement strand
CAATATTCCACAATATTGCGAATGTTGAAAAGTAATGTTGTCACAATATTGTGTAAACATTCGGTGCTATATGGGTTATTACGTTTATTGATGTAATCATAGTATATTAGCAAAAGTTTATCTAATCAAGTCAAAAGATGAAGTGTATGATCGTTTTGTAGAATACATAAATGGAGTAGAAAATAGAACAAGTAAAAGAATTAAAATATTGAGATATGATAATGGCACTGAGTATATAAATAAGAGAATGTTTAATTTGTTTAAAGAAAAGGGTATTCAAGTAGAGCCATGTCCACCGTATGTACATGAGTTGAATGGTGCCGCTAAAAAGTACAATAGGACAATTATGGATAGTGCTAGGTGTTTACTAGCTGAGGCAAAGTTAGAGGGAAGATATTGGCCCGAAGTAGTATGCGCTGCTGCGTATTTAAAAAATAGGACAATTGCGAATAAGTAAAAGCCCGCGATGGGGCAAATAATGAGAGAGAGAAAGACGGATAAAATAAATATACGTCGCCCAAGCCGCGAGCCAGCGGCTTGAGACAAAGCGCCGAAATAAGGAGAAGAAATGGGGGTCGACGTCGCCTCGTCAACGGAATGTAGACGACGCTCGCTCTCTCGCTTTGGATCGGCCCAAGAGTCAAGAGGTCGACTCGGCACGCTACACGATTCGGTCAGGGCAACTCCGGAGCCGACGAGAATAGTAATCGGCAGTGCAGGAACAGCCGCCGGATGGACGGATCCCGTCACCGAGGGTCCGGCAGAGCAAGCCGCCCAAGGATTGGTATCAGCTAGCCGTACGAGAGCCAGCGGCGACATCCTCGAGGCCGAGAAGCCATCCATAGAAGCCACCGCTACACCACCTCATCATCAGGCATGAGCCGACAGCCGCGAGACTGCAGGGATGCGAGGAGCCCAAGAGCGACAACACAAGCTAAGCGTATCCTCCTATCTTATCTCTCTCTCGCGGATATTAGAGTCGCGACGAATGATTACCAAGCGCGTCTCCCGGCCTTACGAGTCGTCGCCTATTCCGGCCAGCGGGCCTCATAATTATTAGCGACCGGCTAGTAAGCCGTTTTTGTATATAGTAGTTAAGGAATAAATGCCACCCGCGTGTGCTTTTTAGTAAAAAATAAGTGTGTTCGATTCTCTCACCTAGCCTAAGCCCCAACCAACGGACCGGCCCATCTACGGCTGAGACTAACCGAGCCGACGGATGTCCGAGTCCTTTTGTACGCAGGGCGAATGCACCGAGGCGGAATTCGGGGCATAAAGAGCCGATAGGCCATCATAATTAAATTCTACATTAAATCGTCCCATGCCTTCGCTCTCCGTTACAATGTAATATTATCTAATTCTTAATCCTCGCAGAGCGTAAACCAAATAAAACTTGTACATTTAATTATATTTCTATAATTAATTAATTTTAATTAATCGTAGTGGTGGATGCGTGGTCGAAGATTCCATCCGGCAATAAACAAAAAATAAACCCAAAGATTTTTCAATATAATACTAGCAGCATCATTTTAATAATTTTAATTAATGGCAGTGTTGGATGCGTCTTCGAAGATTCCTGCTGGTATTTTACAAGGCAATTTCATAGACCTGGGAATGTACGACGAATGCATGGCAATCCGAAATGAGACTCTTGGAATTCGTGGACGGCAATGCATGTACACTGCTAGTCTTTCGCAGCAAGAAATTTCCTTGCCTCTGACTTTTTCAATTTGTGTGCCAGCTAGTTGTTCGTCTGAAAACGTAAAAAAAATTCTCTCATATGTCATTGGAAGAATCCCTTATGCATTCAATGTTACGATCTCATCAGCAGAATGTGCAGCAGTTGACGAGAAAACGTGGGATACGGAATTTACAGTTTGTTTGTGAGTTTTATGTATTCAATAAACCATATTGATTAACAGTAATTCAAAACTAAATCTATAGCTGATCTAATAATTTTTTAGTTCTATCTTGATGCTTTACGTCAGTTTTTTGACAGTATGCACCGTGTGTGAAATAGTCTGTGATCAGAATGATCTGCACGGAAATAAAGTGTTGAGTTCACTCACTCAATTTTCATTCAAGAAGAATGCTGCTGCCATTTTTAATATGGAATTAAAAAAAGGAAATCTACCGGCACTTCATGGGATCCGCCTTATCAGTATGGCTTGGGTTGTGCTTAGTCATGAATATTCATTATTTTTCCAAACTGCCACTGTCAATTTTTTGGATGTTTTTGAGGTATGCGATGGTTAAAATATACTGTAAAAATTATTTATTTATAAGAATCCAACAAAAGTACTGAACGTAAATTATTGTATCAAAGTATTATTGTATCAAAGTATTATATTTGTTTATAGATATTTGATTTCATGAGCTTTTGTCCTGATTAGTATATACCGTATCACTAAAGATAAAAAGGTGCATATTTTAAATGATAAAAACGTCTTGATAGACATCAAATGAGTCCACACTTGACATTGCACAAAGCAATTCAGTTACTCTGTCAGAGAGTCGATTATTAAATTTTTTATGCAACTCTGTGCGTGAAGTAGCACTTCACGCACTAGTGCGCATTTTTGCGGGTACTAAATCAGCACTAAGATAGACATCGTTGCATAAAATATTGTTCGATACTATGTCAGAAGTGAATTTCGGACTTGTGTGAGTTATCACCCTCGCTGCGCTCGGGCGCTAATCTCACACTTGTCCAAAATTCACTTCTGACGCACTAGTATCGAAAACTACTATAATCTATTAGTCTTCTCAATAATCTGTATTCGAGAAAATGTGACAATTTGAAATTCATTCGTTATGGTTATTGTAGAATGCTCTTTTTTTAGTGGGCAACATCTTGGAAGTCTCTGTACATATTTCTTGGCTTTTTTGCGGTAGACACATTTTTTGCTGTCAGTGGTTTTCTCATGACTTACCTTTTTCTAAAACAAATGCCAAAGCAAAAAACATTTAATATTCCGATGTATTACTTGCATCGATTTTTGAGGTAATTTTAAGACAACAACAAATTGATCAAGATCAAATTATTCAATAGCATTTAAACGCTTATTGTAAAAAATGTTTTGTTGCAGACTGACACCTGTAGTAATTGCAATTATAGTCTTTACAATTGTTTTCGTTCCGAAAATTGAATCCGGCGGATTGCTGTATGTGCACAGTAGAAATACGCCGTTGGAAGGCTGCCGTGAGAAATGGTGGCCTATTTTGCTCTACGTAGAGAATTTTGTGCACTATGAGAACCCTGTAATACTTTATTTTATAAATGAAAAAATTTTTTTGGAAAAGCTTTACAAACTCTAATATAATTTCACGTGTAAACTTGTTTGTTAGTGTTTAGGTCACTTGTGGTATCTGGCCGTAGACATGCAGTTATTCTGGCTATCCCCAATTATGCTTTATCCATTATATAAAAAACCAAAATTTGGCTTGATTATTACCACTTTATTGTTGCTTACGTCGTTAGTCGTTCCAGTGTTATACGTTAGTTTAAACGATTACCGTCCCTTATCATTTTTGGTGGAGTTTGAGTAAGATAAATAACAACCGATTACACTTAGAATATTTATAAATTATAAACATTTAAAAATATTACATCTAATCAATGCACACACCATTTCAGAAAAGATGAATCAATGATGGTGTTTAAAGAAGTTTACATAAAGACTCAGAATCGAGCAGCAGCCTGGCTTGTTGGCATTCTAATGGGGTATGGGTTGGCAAGGAGTACTCAGAAACCGAAAAAGGTATTGTTTTTAACGCAATTTTGAATATTGAAATTTATTAACTGTTGATTAATAATAAACTTATTTTTTACACTGAACGCAGCATTTTTTGCAAATTGGTTGGTTTATGGCAATGGTGAGCTTTGCTTTTTGCATTTTCGGAACTAGATATTTTACAGCCAAGGATTACAAATACGATGCAGTTTTGGAAGGTTTGTTCTCGTCCTTGTCACGCCCCATTTGGGGCTTCGCCATTTGCTGGATCGTTTACGCGAGCGTCCACAATTATGGTGGTAAGGAAGTACAATTTCAAAAGAAACGTACGTACATATCTATATAATAAAATATTTCTATTAATAAATAAATAATTTTTAGGTGTTCTATCGACAATTTTATCATGCAAAGTTTTTTTACCATTGAGTAGGTTGTCATATTGTATTTATATTGTGCACTACATAACGATACATATGGAATTTGAGGGGGCGAGGACTTCTAAATACTTTTCTGATTACTATGTGGTACAAATCTTTATACCTTGTGAAATTAAAATTTTTTGTATGTTAGGCTAATTTGCTTTCTTTTTTGTTGTAGTGGTACCATTTCATAGGCGATTTTGCAATATGTATAGCAGTAGCGACTTGTTTCAGTCTATTATTTGAGTCGCCGATAATAGCTCTGGAAAAAATGATTTTTAAGCAGAAGAAAGAAGAATCTAAATCCGATTCTCAAACAAATCTTAAATCAAATACTACTAGTGAAGAAAGTGTAAATAAGTAGAAATTAATAATTTTGGTTATGCTGAACCAAAAGAATCTCATAGCAAGTGACTTCGGTCTGCGGGAATACAACGTTTATTTTACAAAATTGACCTACTATAATTTATTTGTTGAAAAATAAAATCTTAAACATATATCTATTGCAGTAGCGACTTATTTCAAGACAAATAATGTCTTTGATTATTGTGTAGAAGAATAGTAGAAGGTTCATATGAACATATGTCAACATGGGTTTGGTAAAGCTAAAGATAAAAGCTTAAAAATGAACAATAAATTGCAACGATTTGTATAAAATTATGGAATTAATTTAAAAAAAATAATTAATCTATTTAAAATTTTTCAATTAACACTTGCCTGTGTGTTTTCAATGGTATTTTCATGCTTGAAGTTTCGTCTATTGCAATTCTGAGTTACGCACTGTAGTAGCGCATTTTTATTATTTCTCAATAGTAAACAACAACTTACACTTACATCAACCATGTCATTTTCCACTACTCAACATCATTTTTTTTTTAATTCTTAAAACACTGATTCCTTATTATATTGTATCAATGTCAGCAAAAACATCGGCCGATCTTAAAAAAAAATCAGAAAACTGAGTTACAAAAAAAAAAAAAAAAAAAAAATAAAATTCTACATTCGTCACTCCAAAATCGCGGTGTATAATGCAGCGCAAGACAAGAGCACGCTCGATTCTCCGGAGCGTATAAATTAGCCTACAATGTCAGCGTGTCTTCATGCTCGTCGTGCACCCCCGTCTCGGCGTAACGCCGCCGAGGAAAAGAAAACGAAACAGAGAGTCTTGCCGAGACCTCGATTCCACGTTTATTATTAACGTAATTTTCGTAAGAAAACCGAGAACGCGAATCCGCGGGGGCGTTTCCCCCACCGGCTGGTCATCGCGCCGCGCTCGCGAAGGTCTCCGCTACGATGCGTGGGCAAGAGAGACGGATGGACGTCTATAAGAGGAGACCATGAGAGGGAGAGAGAGAGAAATAGATGGATATAGCTTGAGGAAGGGAGCACGAGAGAGAGAGAAAGAGAGAGAGAGAGAGACAGAGACAAAGACAGAGAGAGAAGGTGGATAGTTAGAAGAAGAGAGAAAGAGGATGAGAGAGAGAGAAATACATGGATAGCACGAAAGAGAGAGACAGATGGATATAACTTGAGGAAGAGAGGACGAGAGAGAGAGAGAGCGAGAGAGAGAGAGAGAGTGAGAGAGAAAACAAGAATAATTAGAAGAGAGCAAGAGGATAAGAGATATAGAGAGAGAGAGATATAGAGAGAGGGAGAAACAGATGGATAGATAGTAAGAAAGAGAGAATGATGGGCATAGCACGAAGAAGTGAGATAGACCGAAAAGTGAGTGGACAATTAGAAGAATAGAGCATGAGAGAATGAGAGAAAGAGAGAGAAAGCAGTCCGTAGCCGCAACGGGTGCTCGCGGAGCGTGCATTACGTAAGACACGTGGCGATCGCATGGGCGCGGAGCTTTTACGATGGGAGAGCCGTCGCGGCGCGGAGTCGCGATGCTAAATAAAACTTCCCCTCTGGGGCTCCACCGGCCGTTGGGCGCCTGCCATGTGCTCTAATTTTGCGCGGCTCCCGCGCTCTCCGGCGTCCCTCCCTCTCTTTCTCTCTGGCCGCGGCACTTTTCCCCGCGCCGCGAGTCTTTCCCCGCACTTTTTCGACCGTTTCCTTCGATCGGGACGGGCCAAACAGCGGGGGCGTCAGGGAGAGAGAGAAAGACAGACTTAGAGAGGACCAGGAGAGGGGGGGCGAGCGACTCAAAGTGATCGAGCGAGCGATCGAGAGTCCATCACCGTCGTGAGCCTCTTCTTCTACTCCCTTTATTTTTTCCTCTTCCGCCTTTGGGCCGATCGCTCTCGGCGCGCTCGTCGATAGCCCGCCGCCGTTGCACCGCTCGCCTGCACCTTCTGCCCCTCTCTCGGTCCTCCGTGGTCGCGCGGCCCCCCCAATACGGGAGTCCGCGTCGCGAGTTCGCCCAGAAAACGCAGTTAGCCGCGTGTGCGCGTACCCGTGGAGGCCTCGATGATCCGAGCTCGCGCGACGAGGAGGATCGGCTTCCGCGCGAGGACCGTCGGCTCGCGGTACAGCCAATAGTGCATCATCGACGGAAGCAGTGAATCACGCGACTGGCTCGCGAGTGAAATTTTTATTCAGTTTTACATAGACGTTGTTTCTTTCTTTTCTTTTTTTTTTATTTATTTCATATTTATTTTTACTTTTACTGCTCTTCAAAATAGCCGAGAGCTCGGGAAACAGTGTCATCCGAGAAACAAGTCAGTCCGCGGTGAGCGGGTACTGTGTGTTCGAAGTTCGCCGTATTTACCCACATGTATTCTCAGCGGGCGAGGAACCGGGATACGAAAATAAACGGCCAAAAGGTGCAATCGGACAGGTTATTTTTAAGCGATTCCGAGTGAAAGCTCGGAGCTTTTCTTCGCCGCGCGCCGCGTCTTCCGATCGCATCGATGCACCGGCTGGATCGATCGAAATAGACGGTGGACGGCTCCGGACAGCCATAATCCAACGTGGCCCAGATGTGAAGCCTGCAGGCCGACGATGGCGGTGCCCAGCTCGGGCAAGTGCTGCTCGGCGTTGACGCCGGCGCTGCTGCTGCTGCTGGCCGGCCTGCTTTATTCGGGATGCGCTTTCCGCGTCCGGGACGCCGCGCCCTCGAGCGCCGAGGTCTGCCACGCGGGCACCGGGCGCTGCTCCGATTCCTCGCCGACCTCGTGGACCGGCGTGGCTGCGCAGCGCGCTAAGCGGCCGCTCGAGACGGTCAGCATGCGAGGGAGTTTTGCCAAGAGCAAGCAGCGACCACCTGATGACGCTGGCGACGAGCAGGAGGAGGTTCACGTGCCGCCGAGGAGGAGAGATAGAGCAGGTGGTACGGCCAGACCATGGTCCAAGTTGACTAAGATTGAGGACGTCAGTGGCGATGATGAAGATAGCGAAGATGAGGAAGATAAAGATGAAGGCAGTAGAAGCGACAGCGATGATGAGATCATCCAGATTGAGGTAGAGGATGACGATGTGGTGATAGTGGACGATGAGGAGGACGATACGCCGTTGAAGGAGCGCTTGAAGCGAGAGGAAGAAAGGAAAAGGAGGGAAAAAGAAGTAGAAGAAATGCGACTGAGAGAAGAAGAGAGGAAGAGAAAAGATAGAGAGTTTGAGGAGGAACGAAGACGCAAGGAGGAAGAACGTAGAAGGAAGAAGCAGGAACAGGAGGAGAAATTGAAGAAACAAGAAGAAGAACGCCGGCGGAAGAGGGAGGAGGAAAGGCAGGCGAAGGAACTAGAGCGGAAATTGAAGGAAGAAGCAGAGCGTCGACTTAGGGAAGAAGAAGAGAAAAGGAGGAGAGAAGAGGAGGAGAGACGATTGAAGGAAGAAGAAAAGCGGCGATTGAGAGAAGAAGAGGAACGACGACGAAAGGAGGAGGAGGAACGAAGATTGAGGGAGGAAGAAGAACGGAAGTTGAAAGAAGAAGAAGAAAGGAGATTGAAGGAAGAAGAGGAACGGCGACTGAAGGAGGAGGAGGAACGGCGATTGAAGGAGGAAGAAGAATTGCGCTTGAGATTGGAGGAAGAGCGCCTGAGGGAAGAAGAAGAGTGTAGATTAAAAGAAGAAGAGGAGGAGCGCAGAAAGGCGGAAGAGGAAAAGAAGAAAAAAGAATTAGAGGAGAAAAGGCGAAGAGAAAAAGAGGAAGAAGAGAAGAAGAGAAAGGAAAGGGAAGAAAGAGAGGCTGAAAGAAAAAGGGATGCCGAGGAAGATAAGAGACGGCTGGAGAGACTGAAGAAAGAAGCCGAAGAGAAAAAACTACGAGAGGAAAAAGAGAAGAAGAAACGAATGAAGGCAAGTGAAGACGATGAGGATGAAGAGGGCAACGGCGGCGACACCGTCGAAGTGAATGAGGACGACGACGACGACGACGACGACAAACCGAAAAAGAAACTCGAAAAGGTAAGACTAGCCGATAAAGACAAAGCCAAGCCTCTAACAATACTTCGCTCAAACGCTTCCGGAATCAAGGAAATAAAGCCTACCGAACTTTTGCAACAGACGAAACCAAAATCAAGCAGCAGCAGTAGCAGTAGCAGCAGCGGATCGAAGTCGAAGGCGGAAAAATCGGCCCCCGTGAAGAAGAAGTCAGCCGAAATCGAGAGTGAGTTCAACAATCGCGTTTTGATCGATGATCATAATTGCCGAGCGCGCGTTAATCATCGCACGCGATGCGCTGCTGTGTGTTTCAGCGAAGGCCACGAAGCCAAGACCGAAGAGAGACTCGAAAGCTCCTCTCAGCCTGGCCGAGCTCAACGACTTGATTCTCAGCGTGCCGACCTTCGTGCCAAATTTCACCGACATCGCGAATTCAGCGTGTCAGCAGCACGGCAAGATCTTTCTGAGGCAGCTGCGTGGCTACAAGCTTTGGGCGCTGCAAAGTAATTTTTGCTTCTGACGGATGCTCCGTTTTATTTAAATGATTTTTTTTAGCATTTTTTTCTTTTTTTTTTGAAAATTATTTTGATGTCTCTTGTGGTCTGAGAACTGCTCTTCATTTGCTTCATCAAATGAACTGTAAATTCTAGAAATTTGTTTCTTCTTAGAATTAATTAATTGGTAATTAAGTAGTAATAAATTAAAAGATTACTTACGCTGTGATACTTTACGTATAAAACGATACATATAATAAACGTATAAAATTGGACTAAAAATCGAGTTAAAAACTGTTATAGACTTACTAAGGAGCTTCTATTGTTTGAAATGTTGCGTTCTATTGTGACTGGAACTTTTGGTAATTTATTTTCAGTGGTTAATTTAGCATTTTATTTAAAGAGTTTATGCTTATACACTAAGAGAAATGTTTTAGTAATTTTCACTATGAGTTCAATAAATTAGTCGATCACCGAAATAAATAAAGAAATTTTACTACACTGTTTAATACTTGTTAATAAAATATTAAGTAATATTTCATTAATATTCTGTAATATTTCACGTTAATTTATGAATAAGCATTTAAATGATAGTATACAACCAAAGTACCTTATTAATCTAGTAAAATTAACTAAAATATTTCTTTCGGTATAAATAATTGGTTAATGAAATCTTCACCTATTAATAGAAATAAGTTTAATTTAATAAAAAAAAACTGCTCCCTCATGAATTAGCACATTTCTCTTCTACTGCACAATTTCAAATTTAAAAATCCTCTTATTAATCTAACGTTTACCGGAAGATTATCACATTCTTTAGACTCCATAATTATAATCTTAGCAATAGAGCCCCATGAAATATTATAAAGTAATGAAAATTTAAATGAGATTGCCTTCAATCCACTTAGTTCATCAGCCTCTTCGATCAATTTAACGACGATATACCTCAAAAGAGGAGAGCGCTACGAGGATGACGTTCATTGTCCCCTAAAAGTTTTTCAATAGAGCCACATCAGCGTCGCTATTTCGCATAAAATTTTCATTTTACTTGACAGTGCTTGACTCGAGCGCGAAGATCCCCGCAGGTTTATTGCGGGGCAACGTCAATCAACTGGGCGACTTCGACCAGTGCCTTGGTATCACGGCGCGTGTCAAGGTCGAGGATAAGACTGTTAAGGTGCAGGGAAAATACTGCTTAGCCAGTATGGATTTGTACGCGACGCATCCGGCCGCCAAGCTGCCCGTCAATCTCATGCAAAGCCGAGCCTTTGTTAGAGGAAACATGCGTGACGTAAGTACGTGAAATTAATCGAAAGGATATTTCGATGATTGATTCGATTGTCTTTTTATTGTAGATTGTAAAAAGTCAGTATTAATAATAAAATGTATATTAAGCACGTGTTTGTATACATATTTTGTATGTTTCAATTTATTATATACAAATTTCATTTTGATATAGAAGGCATAATTATTATTTTAACTCCCGACCCCCCTATAAGTTCTTTACCTTAAAACGGGGAATAAATTATTATTATTATAATTTATTCCTAAGGGAAATAAAGAAATCTTTATTTCCTGTTGACATAAATTTACAGGGAATAAATATTTTAACTTAATTTATTCCCTGTTTTGAAGAAAGAAAAAAGTGACTTATTGTAGGGGAATCGGGATTACAGTACCATATGTAACACGAGAGCAAAGTATCTTATCACTTCATTCGGGGCTGAAAACTGCACTTTCCTATTGGGATTTGACATTTTGAGTGGCGCTGTCTACTGCCGGAAAATAGAAATACTGTATGCTTGCTTGGCGTCGTTTGCATTTAGCATTGGGTAGCATAAGGAATAAATAAGAAATTAACATTTGTAATTAGTAATAATTAATAAAAATGCATTATG
>JAWWEN010052341.1:0-10878 GCA_035582955.1 Sycophila texana | reverse complement strand
CACACACACACACACACACACACACACACACACACACACACACACACACACACACACACACTCTCTCTCTCTCTCTCTCTCTCTCTCTCTCTCTCTCTCTCTCTCTCTATCCCTCTCTAGGGTGCTAACGCGTAAGATTGACGTTCACGACTTATCGGCTATTGGAGATTAATTTGATGAAGCTACGAGGCACGGGGACAGACTCGCTTTGAGCCTTGGCACGTGCATGCGCGGAGTGCGAGCTTTAATGACGTTCACCGAGGCCCGAGAAGACGCGTGCGGGGATCATTGTTGCGCCTTTCGCGCGCTTTCATAATGCGTTAGCGGATAATTTTCTCTTTACAGGTGGCGAAAAAAAAAAATGCGGCGAGCGGAATACAACTATATACTGCTGAAGGATGCATTTATTTTCCGAACTTCCCTGACGTTGGCTTCATTCATTTCTATTTTAAAGCTCGAACTTCACTATTTTCTAAACTGCTCTTTTTGGATTTCATTAGTTACTATTGTTGGCAAGTGATTGTGTCGAGAGTACGGTTATAAATTTAATAAGTGTACACAATTTTAATTAAATTCTTCGTATTAAATTTTCTTTTATGTCCGAACAGCGGATTGTACGTTCTTTTATAGTGTCATAGTTTTTATTAATTGCTGGTATACTGCGGTTATACGACTTTTTTATTACAAAAAAAAAAAAACGCTAAAATTAAAACTAAAATGATACTTTAATTTGAATTAGCGCGAAGATGTTTATTATTGCTTAGGTATACAACAATTTAAGTGACAAATTACATTTTTTTAATATTCCAATCCATCTGCAATTTATTTTAACTTCCTAAAAGTTTGTTTACAAAAAGTAAATTCCATTGATTTACATTGATTTTCTTCAAAATTTTACCAATATCCAAAGAAGTACACCAAATGATTCTCGCTCGAATAAATAAGTATACTATTTTTTTAAACACGAAAAAGTAGCTTATATACAAAATATGAAAACTCGAAGTGTTTTCTTTGCACCTACAAGACTAAATAACGATCTCTTTGCTCGCAAAAAGTCACCCTAAAACATTTAACGTGCAAGTTAAAAAAAAAATTTTAAAAAAGTCTACCAATATATTTTTGCAAAAATTGCTATACAAAAGCAGGATCTCGAAAACAGATTATCGCACACCAAGGGGCGTAACTAAAATTCAAGAGTTTGTATATCATAAACGAGCCAATAAAAGGAATCAATAGGCTGAATAGAATGACAAAAACCTAAGGAATAAAAGAGCACCTCTCGATTTTCGCGCACGGTCCACTGACACTTGTATATATAGCTATACAGACCAGTACGAGTTGGGCCCTCCAATTAGCGCCTCCGCGCAGCCTTCACGGATCCCTACGGAGGCTTTCGAACAACAATAGTCGCGCGGCCCCCAACAATAAACGCCGGGCACAAAAGCCGACGAGCACCGCTCGGAGTAACGGGCCTAAAGCCGGTAAGCGCCGCAGATTACGACCCCTCGGCCCCGATAAGGATGCACTTGTTACATCCGCCGTGCAAAAACAACAACAACACCGAGAGAGGCGCTACCGAAATATTTTCCCTTCGCGCGGGTCCACGAGCTTACTTAAGGATTATCGCCGCCTAATAGTGCTTGCTTGGGTATTAGCGAGATTTACTTGGCGGATAACACAGGTGTGAAGTGCCCAGGTGATTGCTTTTTTTTCTGCCAATTTGTAGGGGATTTCGGGGGCAATTAACTCGAATTCGGAGGTGCAATTAACTTTTTACGCTTGTTAGTCGCTTGTTCCTTAATTTATGGGCTTGTTTAATTTTACGATTTAGATAACGGGAGATTTACAAATTGCAGTAATTTTTTTTTTTATATTGCATCTATTTGCATTAGCTTGTAGTGTATATTTATATTTTAATATTTTCATTTTATCTGCAACATTCTAGATAATTTACTATGTCTTTATACGAAAAAAAATATATTAAAAAAACACTTTTATATAGGATTTCTAGCTTGTAAAATTGTGGAGATTTTTTAATAAAATGTTACTCCAGTAATTTTCTGTAAAATGCATCGCGACAAACGGTATAATGATTCCCATTCACGATCATTTTTCCTACGCCTATAAACCCCGTAATTAATAAAGTTTCATTAAAAATTCACGAAGAGAGCGCTAGAAAGTTATGGAACGGATTTCTACTAATTTTCGTAATTTTTCACTAATTCGTTTTAAATGAAAACTTTTCCGAGGAAATTCTCTCCATACACGTCATTTTGCTCGTATAATGACAATACAAAGATTAAAAATGATGTGATCCATCAAAATCTGAACGATCAATTCGTGTTATTAATTCAATTTTTTAAATAACATCATTTTTTACGCAGAGACACATTCTTCTTTAGCGACTAAAGAATGTGCGCCTGATCCAAATTACTAGTCAATCTCAAACTTGTATAAATTAACGAAAAACTATAATGTTGGTATATACGGCAACCCCTTAATCTCACTAAAAGTGCCTACTATTAAATAAATAATAAAAAAAAAAATGAAGCACAACTTCTAAAACAAAACCAAACTGTCAAGCCACCTTCTCCCCAAGCCACTCCACAAAACGATTCTCATGGTCAGCGCAAGTGCGGCGCTATCGTGGACGCGATCCCATTGTGCCTCAAACGAGCCGTTAAGCAGCCCACCCCCACCCCTCGCTGAGAAAACCGAGAAAGCTCGGTGAGAATTTTCGAATTGGTCTACCATAGAATTAAACCTACGCGAGCGGCTTTAAAAAAAAAAAGCCTCCTTCAGCTCTCTGGACGCACGCGCGACACGCGAAGGGGTGGTAAGGGCCGGCACAATGATATTTACACTCGAGCCACTCCGCAGCGGGGCACTCGAGCCGCTCCCGTTGATTGGAGTGCGGAGAGCCACCCCCGGGTTCCCATGATTCCCTCGAGCGTCGCGTCCATGGCATGGGCTTCGGGGACGCGGTTCGACGTTCCGCGCGTTCCACGCCCTTTAAATTCGCCCCGCGATTTTAATGCGCTCCGATAACTGCAACGTTCGACGAGACTATATGCGCTTGAAGCGAGTTTTTCTTTTTGCAAATTGTAATAAACTATTAATATTATTACATTTTACTTGTGTATAAAAAATACAGTCATTAATCTCTTAGTAAAAGTCATCGACATACAAAACAATAAATTTGAGAAAAAAAAAATTAATTTTCAAAGCAAATTTATTCGAGTTAATATACCTTGCCGGAGTCAAATTTTGAAGCAGGAAGTCGTAAGCTCTTTAAAATTGAGGAAACAAAATTTTAAAAGCATTTATTTGCAAATAATCCGGAAAAAGAGATTTACGCAGATAATGGACGCCCCGTGGAACTATCTGATGAAAACTGGCCATTTAGGATTTAAATCTAACTAACTGCGTGCTCTCGTTTTTCATAAATTCTTACGCCCATAATCGCAGCGGTATCTGCAGGTTTTAATCTTTAAGAGATTCGATCTTTTTAAAGCCAAACCCATATTCCGTTGAAAGCACCCCAACAGACCGCTTTCATACTCAAGGGGAGAGGAGCCCGTTTAAATGACATTAATAGATAAATTAATTTTAATTAAAATACTTCTCAAAATTGAACACGGAGATAAAAGTTATAGTAAAAATTATTATGTTCCGTAGGAACAGTGGGACATATTCGACCCATGACGATTTTTACTACAAAACATATAAAACATAATAAAAATCGTCATTTTAACTATAAAACATATAAAACATAATAAAAATCGTCATTTTTACTATAAAACATATAAAACATAATAAAAATCGTCATTTTTACTATAAAACATATAAAACATAGTAAAAATCGTCATTTTTACTATAAAACATATAAAACATAATAAAAATCGTCATTTTTACTATAAAACATAGTAAAAATCGTCATAGGTTGAGTATATCCCAGTGTTCCTACGGAACATAGTAATTTTTACTACAACATTTCTCTCCGAGAAGATCCTTTAAAATTCTTAAATTTTTACTTGTGGAACATAGTCTCCGATATACACAGCTGCACTTTGTTGCATCGATATAAAAAAGACCAACAAAAGCAATTTTCAAACGAAATTATCCATACTTGTCAACATATGAAATTCTCCATCGAATCCATGAATAAATTAATCATCTGCACCGACGACGCGGAAAATAATAAATTACTCCCGAGACCCACATATATAGTAGCGTCCGTGAAGCTCCCTCATCTCCCCTTTGTTTATTCTCCTTCTCGGCCTCGCGGCAATTTGGCAGGTAGTTCGGCGCGGAGCTAAGGGTCACTCCGGGCTCGATTCCGGCTCATTCTGGGAGTGGCAATGCATTCTTAGCGCGTATTTAAAAGCGTTTAACCGAGAGGGAGGAGGAGGGGGGAGGCCCTCGAGGGTGCCTCGAGTGCACTTGCCTCGATATGTTCGACAATGGGTCCTTCTCGCGGCGGCGGCGGGTATTATTTGTCGGTGAAATAACACGGCTGTCAGTTACGGGGGATATGCTAAACACACCGTTGCTAGAATCTCGCCCGGTTTTTCGGTCGGTTTTATACACGCGGGGAGAGTGGGAGAGAAGAGAGAAAAAGAATAGGAGGAAATGCATAGCGAATTCGCATCGATTTCTTGATCGCGGTTCAAACGCTTACTTTTTTACGCGCGAGTAGTCTATAATACTGGCACGCTAAAACGACTAGAGTGAAGTTTCACTCTGTTTTAAGAGTTAATTCATTCGTGGAGTGAATAGAATACAATAAGAAAAGTAAATTACAATATTTACAAAAATTTACAAAATATCGAGCGTATGAATAGATAGAAAAGTTTTTAAAGTAAAAATACTTAATAAAATGCAAGATAAATAAATGTTATCGTTATTTTCTATAACTGTATATTTGCTCTGTAAAAATAAATAAGTGAAATTTGACTAAAATAAGTGAATAGTTCACTTTTCCGCGTGAAAAATCTTCCACTATATTTAACGTGAAATAAATGACTATTCACTTATTCTAGACCAATTTCACTTATTCATTTTTAGAGGGTGAGGCCACTTTTGTTACTTACTTTGTGAAAGATCAATGTGCATGTAAGAACTTATATAAGATTAAAATTAAAACGTAATAAACTGTCTAAAAAAATACAGCTATAGTTTAAAAGATAATAATGAAATTTTTAGCAAGCATGCAATTGAATCTCATAAATACAATTTAAAAATCATTACCAATAAATCGGATTATTACCCAACCCTACGAAAGGAAAATCAGAAAAGTAAACTGTACAAAGCAGGCGGTGAAATTTTTTCCCAAAAATTCCCAATTTTCCCAGATAGAAATTAAGCCATTTCGCCAGCTCGTGACCAATAAATTGTCGCACCCTCGACTTGACCAAACAGACATAATTTCTTACCATCCCCCGTAATTCCGCCTTAACACACATCCCCAAGTCACAAACTCCAGTCGCATCGCGACGATCGACCAAAGCACAACAAGTGTCTTTAGACCGGTATATCCTATAAATACATATATACAAGTTGACCGCGGGAAGCTGCAGCAATTGACGGGGACGCGGGTGTGCCTATTTGACGTAGTGTCGACGGGAGTAGAAAAGCCTCGCCGGCGGAAGGGGCGGCGTCCGACTGAAGTCCAGCCGCGAGCACCTCCGGACGAGGACGGCGACACTATTCGGCCCCGCCCGTAATCCGTGCAAAGGGACCGGAGTCGCTCGACAATCTCACGCTTCGGTATAGCGACTTTCCGCCGATTTTCTCTTTTTCTCTTTTTTTTTTCTTTTCATTATTCGAGGGTTATTTATGCGCGGACGCTGTGCGAACTCGCTGCGACTCTTTGGGCTCGGAAATCGTGTACGACGGATGCTGAGAAACGGCGCGAGGTTTTAATCCGATGAAGGGATCGGTAAGGTGGAGGCGTGCGCCGATACTCGATTTTCGTCGATCGGGTGGAGGGATAGATTTTTTTTTTCGAATTAAGGAACTCATTTCTCTCGGAATGTTTTGAATTCGGGCATTTTAATTGGTTTACGAGGTAATATCTATAGCAATTGCTATTGTTTAATGAATTTACGTTCCGAAAGAATCAAGTTCGGGCAGGTGTACACTCGACTGAAATAAATTCTTGCGGAACATTTCAAAATTTTAAAAAGTCCTTGAAGATTCGTTTTTCTTTCCTTTGTCTTCACTTTGTCTTTACTTGATCTTTTTCGTATATTTTTTTCGAGTCTATCGACGAAATATATTATAGTCATTTTTTTTTTAATTTTTAAAAACGTTCCGTAAGAATTTATTTCACTTGAGTGTATATGACAGTGAAGTTCGGATCGCTCAGTGTAAGTTACAAAATTCAATGAATTTTCCCCAGTCAATTTTGCTAAATTATAGTTTTAATAAATTTGGAAAAAATATCTGTACATAAATAAACACTAAATAGCAGGTTGTGTAATATTTTATTTTTTTAGATTGATAAATGAATCAGAACAGTTTTTTATTTATTTGTTTTCTTTTTCGATTGGCCATCGATTAAGAATAATTAGTTATTGAATTATTAAATTAACTGATTCTATAATAAATACTAAATTTAACAAAAAAAAGTTCAGTCAAAAATTTATCGTCTCGTAACATTCGCCATATAATTAACTACTGACATTCCAAAAATCTTAATTTTAATTGAAAATTAATTATAAATTAAGTCACACAAGTGTACGCACATTCAACCATTTTTCAACGCAAGAAGGATAATTTGGATTGAATAAAATTACTTATTAATCAAGTCACACAATTGTGCATGCTGCACATTCAATAATTTTTTTACGCAAGAAGGTGACGGATGAAAAAAAAAATGAGATACAAGATAAGAAAATACTTCTAGGTACTGCGGACTCAATCGCCTTCAGATTTCGGATCCTCCTAATCTAATAAAGCAATTAAGTTAATACTTTAGCGGGAAGGCGGTTATTATATCCCCTTTAATTATACGAGGCCTGAATCGCGCTGCGCATGTATAGTGAGGCGGCCGCGTACGCACGTCGTATTTGATTATCGAATTAAGCGATATTAAACCAACAACGGGGAGGAGCACGGCGCTTACTCATTTTTTTCGCGGAGTCGCGACCCCAGGCCTGCAAATAATAAGTTTACGGATGGACCTTGAACGGCTCTCTGGGACTGCTCGACCAGTGTACTTTTTATAAGAAAGCTGAAATTTCTTTTAAAAAAATTGCAGTTTAATTATTTTATTTTTATAATTTATAATTTAATACTTGATCCTTTAATTCAAACATCGGAGAGTAGATGAACTTAAAATATTACCTATTAAAGTGGGTTAAAATAGGCAACAGTAAATTATAGGTATACTATTTTTAAACTCTTACGAGAGAAAAGAATTTTACATTGTTTATTTATTTCAGTGAAATGTTTCATTATACATCAGCTGATTAAATAATGTCACATAATTAATATTTTTGTTTAAATTAAAGAAATATTTTATTGGAATAATTTTACTAACGTATCTGCTTAATTCAGTGAATCAAAGAAATTTTTTCTCTGTTTGTTTGGCTACTTTATTCATCGTATAATAACTGTTTAAATAAAAAATATACAAAATTATCATAACCCGGCTTAAAAACCTAATGGACGAATCAATTTTTCCGTTTTTTTTACGAGTATTATGCGATACCAGGATTTCAAAATATAAATCTCTTTAAATATATTTTAAAATATGAAATCTCCTCAAAATTGATACAAATAATACGTTATTAGTCAATTTTCGGATTAATAATCGGTCATTATTAAGGTTACGTCCTGTCGAGGACCGTCATTCCTAAAATATACATCGATGACCTGCTTTGGATACTCAGTTCTATAATCAATAATCAATATCTTGTGGGCGACTAAAGACCTAATATTTAGCTATCGGTAGCTTCGATTTACCACCCACCGTTTACAACCCATACGCTTAATCACGACCATTTTTAATACTTATAATCTTCTCCTACATACATGCTTACAACCAATAGTGATCAAATTGCAATAAAATTAACTTTGTTGAACTAAAAATTAATTTTAATTTCAATTGATAATTTATTCGCGAACAAAAAAATCCTGAAATTATAAGCACAGTTAAAAAAGCTTCTGCTTATAAATGAAGGTATATACAAACTGGACACATTATACATAATACACATAACACCATGGTAAAGGCCTGAAAGTAATTATTTTAATTTGAATCAATTTTTCAAATATTTTATCGGGCGATTATATAAATTTTTCTCGCACACCTTTATGGGGTGTAGTAATCCTTGCTCCATCGAAGTATACGTATATATAACAAAAGGAAGAGCTATTAGTCAAGATAAATTGCAGCAAAAAGAAGCCGAAAGCGAAAGGACGAAGGTATTAATGGAAAGGGTCGTCGCGCCGTTTGAAAAGACGTCGGCTAAAAATTCTCACGCGCCGCCGTGAGGAGCCGAGCGAAAACGCTGCAGGTACGGCCGTGAAGTAACGACGGTTTAATGATCTTCGCATAATGCGATATCCAAACGGAACTTCTTCTTCGTTGTTCGCTTCTTCTAGCGAAATTCAACGAATGAATTTTTTTTTTAAACATGCCGAAAAAAATTAGGGGCAGGACAGTTTGCCATGGATATGTTTATTCTTGAAATGGAAGGGTAGAATTTAAAAAGCTTTGTATTACAACAATTGCTCCGATTGTATAATGATTTTACGGCAAAAATTGCAGTTTTTCTAAAGATTACGTGGTAATTGTTTTTATATTTCAAGTGGTAGGTATATCCTTCGTCTTAAACAATTATTACTGTACATTTTTTTACTTTATTTAAACTAAATCTTTTTATTATATTATATTACTTGTATATTTTCAAATTCCCCGCAGATATTTTAAAATAAAACTGATCATTTAAAATTAAAATGCGCATTTTGAAAAGAAAATTTCTCTATTACTCGATTACATTTTAAAACAATTATTTTTCATTTTGCAAAAAGTTTCGATGTTTTTTGAGAAAGCACCTACTGTCACATGCTGGGAAAATTTTCTCTGATGGTAGCCGCTTTGATACTGCAGTCCACTGACCATCTTGTCATTAAGGAAACCCTCGGCAACTTTTCAGCACGATATTTAAATGATGGGAAATAGTGGCTAGTGTCTTTGGAAGATGTTAGTTCGCACGCATCTTCTCTGAGAAAATTTTGGTCCACAAATTTTTCTCACATTTTTTAAACTACTGCAGTTCTAGCAGGAAATTCATGTGCCAAGAAAAACAATCAGGCTAATTGGTGTTTAAAGATTCACGCCTGTAATACATTCACGTCGAATTTTTTATTACTTGGAGAGCTTATTGTTTATAATTATAATACTATTGTGCGTAAGATGTATAGGATTAACAAATTAACAAATTACTTATTAAACCAAATTAATTAATAGTTTACGAATACTTTTACGTTTTTAATATTATTTTTTTTATTTATTTTTTTTTTATTGTAGTTAATACCTTCCCTGTTCGCGCCACCGTTTTTAATAGTTTATAAATTTTATTTTTTTATTAACATTTAACATACACAAGCATAAGGTTTCCTACTTTTAATACTATATTGATAAAATCCAACTAATAAAAGTATTATAAAAATCAAATAATATTAATGACTAAAATAGCGTAATTGTTAAAAAAATCAAGTTTGTCGAAACTCGACGAAAAAATCTATACACCTATATTCTAATGGACGAATGTACACTCTGAAGGCATCACATGCATACCTCGTAAAAATGTCAGCCGGAATGGAAAGGCTGACAATTCGGCTGAAGCCTAAAAACAAATCAGGCCGCGACTCTCTCGGCGCATAACTTAGCGCACACGCAGAGATAGACGCCAGACGCGGCCTGCGCGTCTGGCATTTGAACTGGCCGCCGCTCACGGGGGAGTGGAAAACTGGGCGTTCTCCCTTTTATATTTACGAAATAGAGTCGTCCCGTGTCTTTCCACTCCCTTATGAATTATTTTCCATCGTCCCACGTGTGTCCGCGCACACGTCCACGCCCGGTCTCTTCTTCTGTATATCAGTCCGATGGTGGTCCCTCTTTAATTTCTATTCCAACCCCCTCCGAGACGGATAACAAATGCATTTACCCCCTTCGAATTTATTATAATTGCTGGTTTCTACGCTCGGACAGGCCCCAAATATTAAGTTCGTAACCAGCTTACGTCAAAATTTTCTGACTGTGTTGTGAGTGTTGTCGAGTTGGATTCGACGTTAATTCACGGTTATTTGGCTGCAGTGCAGATCGGGTTTCAATCAATTATCCCCGTAACATTCGATGGATACTTTAGTATTGAAATTTTAAAGTTGATGCACGGATCTGGAATTTCGGGATTAATTCTGAAGTAATAAATCGATTGTGTACATACTTGTGACTTTCTAGCGTAAGTTATAAACTGCATTTTTTATCTTTTTCAGATATTTATATGTAACATATTGTTGTTATACATGACATAAATCAAGATTTAGCAGTTCAGTGGCTCTGAAAAGTATATTTCATTCATATTTCATTATAGATCACAAAAAAAACAAACAAAAAAATTAAATGTACTTTGAATTTTACAAAAAGAATAGACTTGTCCCTTCTACACCCCCGCACTCCCCAAAAACAAATGCTTTCCGACAAATAATCCAGCTGTACAAACAAAAAAAAGATGTGAGTGGCCATTGCACTCATGGTAGGAGTGAAACTCTCTCATTTGAATGCGTGTACAACCAACTGTTGAAGCGCTATATACAGATATACCTCGTTTGTTCAGCCTCCCATAAGAGCCTATGTTAAACTGC
>JAWWEN010052340.1:0-10878 GCA_035582955.1 Sycophila texana | reverse complement strand
TCTGCACTCAGCATGCTCTTTTAAAGATTGTCGATGACGCCAAAGAAGCTATCGATAACGAAATGCTGACTTTGCTATGTTAAATACAGTTGTAGTAGAGCTCAAAAAAATACAAACTTTTGACATTTAACATTTTTCTCTGAAATGAAATACAAGGAAATGATAATAAAATTCGTATTAATACAACGAAGAGCGAGCGCGAAGCGCGAGCACCGGTCGTGCCTCATATGCAAAATGCTTCGCATTTTGCATCCTTGCATAGCTTCGTGATGCAAGGTGCGAGCCACTGGGGAGCGCGAAGCGATCGCCACGTGGCGAGCCTAGTGTTTGAAGTAACCGCTACTAAACTTTTCTCTCGGTGTGTGTTCATACCGCGTTACCTTTAAAAAGACTCGACCGCCACGCACCAAATCGAGAGGTGGCAAGTAACGCAGTCGCGTCGACTAGAGTTGTAACGTCACAACTCACTTACCTTAACACGCGAAGCGATAACCGCGCTCCGCAGCTGGAGGTGGCGAGTAACGCTAATAACGACACGAAACCATTGAATAAACAGATATCGATATCATACTCGGTACTGCGATAGATTTCTATAGATTTCCGCGGCTTCTATTGCAATACCTTACAAAAAAAAAAACAATTTTAATTCAAACCCTAATAATATAATAATAATAAAAAAAAAATTAACCACCACATTTCTTTTTCTTCTCTTGATAAACAAACTGTTTAATTGATTTTAATTAATCTTCTTCTTACAGTTCCGCGGGTGTACCGTCCCGTCAAAGACGGAAGAAGTCTGGAAGGCAACAAACCCGCAAGACAGGGTTTTTCCTGCTGACCCTGCAGGCCATCGCCGCCGGCCTGTGACGTAAGAAGATCTCCGCCTTCCCGGGTACTTCAATGGAGCTGGAGGAGACTCTCCGGGGCGAAGTGGGCCTGGAGACCCCACCGGCGTGTAGAAACGCGGAGGCCTTATTTGAGCGCACCTCAGGAGCACTCGGGTCAGGGCTCCGCGCCCTGTACGGATTGAATTTGTCTCTGGGAGAGGGGACGATAGCCCCTCTCCTGTCGAAGTCGCCGCTGTTCGCCAGCCCGACTTTCAATGCATCCGTCGATGTGATGCCCGGAATAAATATACCCACGTATTACTTGGGTAACTGGGCATCCTTCACGGAGATGCATGTAGAGGACGAGCAGCTGGACAGCCTCAACGTCCTTCGATGGGGGAGCGGGAAATTATGGATGGTTATCCATCCACATTTCGCTCACTTCCTAGAGACAAACCTGGGTAAGTACATCAGATCCAATGGCGGCGAAGCTCAGGGTTGGCTGACGGAGTGCGGCGCTCCGACGCATCATAAGACCCTGGTGGTCGCATCCAGCCTCCTCAGGAGTTGGGGAGTACCTTTCGAGGTTATTCTTCAGCTCCTGGGAGACGTGGTGTATGTGGGTGTCGGGGTGCCGCACCAGGTCGTCAATCTGGGCCCCAATTTCTGCGAGGCCGTGAATGTGGGCAGCAGGGCGTGGAGAGGTATGGGACATACCTTCATCTCGTGGAGCTGTCCGCGTCGCGTCCTACAGTATATTGAGGTGCCACCATTGGGAGGATATGCTTGTTCAGCGTCCGGCTGCCTGGCGGAGCTCGCGACGAAGGAGGAGTTGCGATAGCACACTCTTTCCCACATGGGTCGGGTACAATATGATTGCATGGAGGGCGGAAAGTCGTACCTCTCGGCTACCGCACTCCGGCAGCATAAGTACTCGACTAACGTCTCGAGTGTCTACCCTATCTGCGGGAAAGTCGTGGCAAGGCGGAATCTGAAACGCCACAATGCCACGCACGAGAGGGAGGTGGACACCACCTGCTCGTTCTGCTCGCGCGAGTTCACGACAAAACGAAGCAGGAGTGTCCACCAGACCAAGTGCTTCCAAAAACCGGGCACCTCGAGCGGCGATGGCCCACCTGCAGGGACAACGGCAGGAGAACCATACACACAGGTATTTCGATTCTGCATTATTACCTTGTCAAACCGAATTTTCTTAAAAATACAATATATTTTTTTTTCTTAAAAGAACCGTAGCACTTGAAACAAAGTTTTCTTTTTACGAGATAGAATCAATATTTTTTTTCTTTTAGAAAACATTTTCTTTCATTTTTATTTTTTTGTCCAATTAATCGAAATTGATTAAAACTGTACCAAACACACACAAAAAGAACGGTAATAAATAGTACACAATTCACTCCCACGGCACTCGACGACCAGACCAGCGGTGGGGACTTCGACGGCGACCTAGCGTGCCCGACAGCGTCAATCTCCAGAGCCCGTAGGCATCCTCCTCCTGAAGTGGATCCAACCTGAAATAATTAAATTAAAATTAGTAATAAACTCCACGATAACTTTATGTAAAAATATGATTGTACATATCAGGCCATGATTTGAACAATAGATGGGTTCAGCCGAATCCCCGGAGGCACTGAGGCTCACGTGCTGATAAATTCCATCGGTGGCCCGCTGACCTGCCACCAACTCCCGCAGCCGCGCCTCCTCTCCGGCATTGGGGAATGCTCTCTCGACCTGCAGGAACATTACCTGAGGGTAACCGTAGTTCTAAAATAAAAAACATATATATAATAATATATATGGGTGGTTCTCTGCCAAATCGAGTGGTCAAAAAATAGATTTTCTTATAACTTTGTAAAAATGTTCTTTTCGATGTTTGGAACCACGCTGAATTTTTTCAGATTTTTAAATTACTTTATACTATAAATTCTTGGTGGTCTAAGATGGCAACATTGACAATTTTTGAGTTTTTTTACATAAATTCATTAATTTCTAGCTCCTCATGGTATCATCGAAAGAGTCGCCCGCTCGGATGAAAACAACGCTTAGTATTTTCTCCCTCACCGTCAACTGTCGAAACCGAGCAGTACAACCCCCATTAGACCAGTCTTCGACGCTTCGGCTAAAAGTAACAATGGACCTTCTCTCAACGAGTGTTTGCACGCAGGGCCTAATTTAATAGAATTAGTTCTAAATATACTTTTAAGAGTTCTAAAAAAACAAAATAGGTTTGATCGCCGACATAACCAAGGCTTTTTTACAGATTAGTCTAACACCAGCTGAACGCGACGTCTTGAATTTTTTGTGGTGGAGTAAGTTAGAGCCTTGAGAAATGATAGTCTACTGTCATTGTCGGGTAGTATTTGGTGTCAACAGCAGTCCTTTTTTGCTTGGTACAATAATCGAGGATCATTTACAAAATTCCAAGGAATCTTCTGAATCAGCTGCTGAAGTCGAAATTTTAAACAAATTACTAAAATCCGTCTACGTGGACAACTGCGTGACCAGCGTCAAATCAAGAGTCTTTCCAATGCAAGTCCATCGCCGTGATGCAATGAGCTGGGTTCGACTTACGCGGCTGGGAATGCACAGACGTCGACGAGGAGGTAGATACCTCAGTTTTGTGTATACAATGGAACAAAAAACAGGACTTTTTGTTCCTTAGTTTAAATTTTTCAGACGATCCCGGCGATGCAGTGACGAAAAGGAAAATCTTATCGGCAGCGCACAGAATTTTCGACCCTCTCGGATGGGTCTGCCCGGTCTCACTACGATCCAAGCTTATGCTGCAAGACCTCTGGGATCAAAAAATGGACTGGGACACGGAGATCTCCGCTGCAATGGCGAGAGAGTTCAAAGCGTGGTATAAGCAAGTGCCAGTGCTGCAAAACGTCAAGGTTTCTCGTTGGATTTTTGGCGAAGAGGACGACAAAGTCACGCTGCATACGTTCGTGGATGCAAGCAAGCATACGCAGCCGCTATATTCGTGCGTGTCGAGAATTCTCGAGGAGTAAGAGTTCACCTCGTTCAGGCCAAGTCAAGAGTGGGGCCCAAAGGAAGTGTCGACTCTCCGAGAGACTGTTCAATTCCTCGCATGGAACTTCTGGCTGCCACCCTAGGCGCGCGGCTAACGAACTCCGTTGTACACGCAATGGATCTTACGAAGTTAGAGATTACTTTTTGGAGCGATTTGTCCACTGCATTTTGTTGGTTAAAAGAAGGAAAGCAATGGACGAGATTCGTATGGAATAAGGTGCAGGAAATATAAAGATTCAGGAGTGTCGACGCTTGAAGGCATGTCCCAGGCACACAGAATCCCACCGATCTCCCTTCGCGAGGTTGCACCGCCACACAGCTAGTTCAGTCGAGATGGTGGGAGGGACCTGATTGGCTGAAGCATCCGCCAAGCGAATGGCCTTTAAGTTGTGACATGGTAGTTTCACTGCATGTCCTAAAGGCCGAAACTCTAAGCCGTAACACCTAAAGTTGATACTTAAGTCCCTACACGGAGTCTATACTAGGCACGAACAATCGGTGAGTTCGAGACATCGTCATCGAGTAGGGATATGTTGGCTCGATGCACACGCACTAAAGGTTTATTCCCCATATAAGGCCCTACTTGCCTCACAAAATCCCACCCACACTCCTCACTATCCAGCGAAGAGGGAAGCACGCACAGAAGAACAGAGGCTGCAAGGCGTAGATACACTGAAGATTCAGGCTCCGAATACTGGTTAAGAGGGCTGAACTATGTCCTAAGGCACCGGTGCAGGAGTCGAGGATGAACATGACCATCTGTGAAAAGCAACCAGGACTTCAATGGTTGGCGGAGGAATAAAACTCTTAGAGGAAGACCTCACCAGTATAGGCCAATATACAAGAGAGTGGTTATGTTGCCATCCAACAACATTAACCTCCCAGAGTCGATAAACCCGCAAAACATCAGGAGCAGGACTGGATCGCATAGGGAGGGCTCCAGAGCATCGCCTAGCGCCAAGACGCATCGCTGACACGATCTGGAAAGCCAAAATACCAGCCTCATCAGTTGACAGCTTGGAGGAGCGAACGCACAGTAAACTCACCCGCAGCTGTCTTCCACACACCCCGCACGATATTGGCCACCACAATATTGGCCACCGAGTCTTCGCTCTACACACCAACTTCAGGAACGAATATCCCCACGTCCGCCGTACATCCTTGATTGTCCAGGAGCTCGCGAGGCTGACGGCACTACCCGGAGCTGACACTGAGCGCAGCAGCCTGCATGTGCGCTAGCGCCAACTCGACGAGCAGCGGAATTATGAACCAGAGGGGAGCGGAGGGCCCGCGCGAAGACTCGCGGGGCGGCGCGGTATTCCGTGTGGGGCAATAGGCGCGATCGGCTGGATCTTACGAGGCGACAACGCTTGGAGTGTCTGGACGAGAGGACGCGTGTCGGCCAGATAAGCCCTTGGTTTTTCCCTTTTTTCCTTCTCCTCTCCTCGGAGTCCCTCCGGTGTGTGTGTGTGTGTGTGTGCGCGCGCGCTAACAAAATACGGGCTCGGAGTGTCGCGACTCCGATAATTCCCGGCTGGCGCCCTTCGAAAGTATTGGCTTTGTATGCCGTTTTTTGCTAATAAATCTCTTCAATTAACGAAACTTAATTTCTTTATCAATCACCCTAGTGATGCAGCTTCATCCTCAGCTGCATGTCACAAAGTACGTTCAATGTCGATGACTCGGAGGTGAATGCAGAGCTGTGCAAATCTACTAAGAAGGCTAAGATTGTAGGAACTCTTGAAACATCAACGTGCACACATAACCAGTGAAGCAAACAGCATGTCTTGGTTTTTGTTTAACAGCAATAATTATGACAAAATCTTGCGTATAATGGCTTGGATACTTCGTTTTTTAAATAACGCCAAGCGTCAAAACACAAAATGCGCGGAAAAAGGAATAAGTTCTAAAGAATTCGATTTAGTCGAAAAATTTATTATAAGGTTGGCGCAGAAAAACTCGTTTCAAGGTGCTGAAGATCAACGACTAAAAGGACTGGGCGTACTACTGGCCGAGTTAGGAGTGATTCGAATAAAAACGCTTATAAGCAATAGAGCGGACAGTGAAGCTTTCAGGTTTCCCGCAGTTTTAAGTCCTAGTCAGGAATTGATCAAGATTTTCATACAACATACGCACGAGCGATTGAAACACGCGGGAGTCAATGCGACTATGTCAACGCTACGAGAAATGGTTTGGATAATTTCCAGTCGATGAGCCGTGAGTTCGGTCATTAATCGATGCGTGACTTGTCGGAGATACGCTGCGAGAACCGTGGATGTTCCACCAGCTAGTCTGCCAGCCAAAAGGGTATGAGATGCGTCGGTATTCGAGGTGTTGGGCATGGATTATGCAGGGCCCTTATTTCTCAAAGACGGAAGAAATGCTTGGATATGCATCTTCACGTGCGCCGTGTATCGTGCAGTCCACCTGGAGTTGGTGACTAGTTTGCCGAACGACGCATTCATTGAGGCTAAGCGCCGTTTCATTGCAAGAAGAGGAAGACCCAAAATAATTTACAGCGACAACGGCACGAATTTTGTCGGCGCTTATAACTTTTTAAAAACAGTCGATTGGGATACGATCAAAATATTCTGTTCTGCTAGAAGGATAGAATGGATTTTCAATCCGCCCTCTGCCGCATGGTGGGGTGGTTGGTGGGAGCGCCTCATTGAGCGCCTCATTAAAATCTTGAAGGATCTCTTAAGACGAAGTCTTGGTAAAGCATCTTTAGAATATGAAGAGATGTATACTCCGCTTTGCGAATGCGAAGCAGTCATCAATGCGCGGCCGCTGACTCGGCTGCCCGAAAAAAAAGACAGTTCGATGGCGATCACGCCTGAAATGTTTTTAAAGGAATCACGAGAAGATTGCACTCCGGATTTTTAAAATTTGAATAGAATCTCCATTAAGCGCCGCGTGAAATATTTGCAACGCTTGCGTGAATAACTCAAGAGTAGATTTCACGTGGAATACCTGGGACAGTTGACGAGATGTCAGAGTAAAAAGAAGATGTACTTGAACGTTAAAGAAGGGGATGTTGTCCTGATCGCAAGCGAAAACAAGAAACGCTTAGATTGGCTCTTGGCCTTGGTACTCCAGTTGATCCCAGGGAATGATGGTGTCCCTCGTATAGCCAGGCTGAAGATCGCGATGGGAGAGCTCATACGGCCCTTACAGCGTCTAATAGTCTTGGAGAGCACTGCGATTGAAGTTTAAAAAATGTGATCAAGAAAAATTAGAACCAACGGCGAATTCTCAAAAATGCACGCGTAGTGGATGTCTTGTAAAAACGCCGAAAAGATTGTTTGAGGGGCTATGTCGCGAACTATCCTTCGTACTCAAGGTGGGAGGATGTAAGAAATTTAGTATTGTAATAGTTTCCTTTTATTCAAATTTTTATTTTGTTCAGTTTTTTTAGCGATGGAAATGCAATTGTCGTTTCTTAAAAGCGTACCGAATTGTAAGCGTATAATGTGTTCTGCAACAGTAGTAGCGCATCTAGCATTGAAACTGCGAACGTTGGTCCTTCAGGCGACTATCGCGTTCTCGCTGCCGCGAGACTCGCCTTCCAGCTCTCGTGAGCAGCGCATGCTATGTGTATTTTTGTAAACATTTTTTTTAGTATAATAAAAGTTAGTTCAAGTTCATCCGTCATGAGTGTTTTTAAGTGGTCTAATTACACCTACAAAATTTGTCCTATTCCGCAGAAAGTAACATTTGTAGTAAGAAAATAAGTGCTCTATATAAGCCAGACTCTATTGAAATTTCATTCTATTGTGATCTCACGGAAGGGTTATCAGATGGTGCTCAGCGTGTGGCAGCGCAGCGTTGGGCAACCTTCCTCCTACTCGAAGGGTACCTGGGTCATTCATCATTGGAGTGAGACGACTTAAAACGCTGCGGCGAGGTATGATTTTGCCAGCTGAAATAAGATTGATTTTTGACGAAAAGTACGAATTTTGGATTAAGAAAAGTAGCTTAAAAAATGCGTGATTGATTTCTCGCGCCGACAGAGGCTCGTTACGGTGAGTCCTTGATTTTCAACGCAGAACATAGTCCAATATACAGAGAATCTTGAAGAAACTTGAGTGTTTTTTCCAATGTTGTCAATACATCGTCTGAGACTGCAGAATCCGGAGGAGTTTCATCCATAAGCGCTTCAGCTGCTTCCTGAAGCTGGGAGGGCTGCGTGGGCCAATCGTCGGGTAGGAGAGCACTATGGCCCGCGCCACCACAGCTGAAAATCAGCGAGTTCCTTAGATATTAGTCCTCGGGTGGCGCAGTCAGCTGGATTGTCCTTCGAGCCAACATGCCTCTAGATAGAGTCGGGGAACATGACGCTAATTTCGCTGACCCTGTTCGGGATGAACGTGGGCCATCTCGACGGGTGGTTTTTCAGCCAGTCGAGGACGACGTTGAAGTCGCTCCAAAAGTTAATCGATATACGTTACTGAGACTCGCCGGAAATGATGTGCTTTGCCAAGCAGACGAAAAGCGTAGCTCTGCAGAGTTCCAGTCGAGGAAGGGTTTCGACTTTCACTGGGGCGACTCTCGCTTTGGCCACGATGATGGCCGGTTCACGTCCGAGGATTGCTGCGAATACAATTGCGGCGTAGGCTCGCATGGATGCATCGGCGAACACATGGAGATGCCACGTTCCATCGCTCGTAGTTTTCCTATCCATCATGGCAAGCGGATTGCCGGCAGGTGGTGTAGTGACGCTCTGAAGGTCATCCACCTGTCGATAAGTTCACGAGGCAGCGGTGCGTCCCAGTCCAGATTGTCGATCCAAATGTCCTGTAATAGAATTTTCGCAACTATTAGTACAGATGAAATAAATCCGAGCGGGTCAAACAGACGCGCTGTATCGGAGAGATCTGTATCTTAGTGATCAGTGTTGAGAGTGGGGGCAGCAATGAATTCAAAATAAATTCATCCGTGCTGGTGTCTTACTTCACTCCAAGCGTTGAAACTACGTCTCCGCCTGGAGGGGGAAGATCGCAGACTTCAATTCCAGGTAGATCCTGGATGAATGGTGGAAGTGAGCTGGTCGACCTTCTAAGCTGCATGCTTGCCGTCGCTAGGAGGTCAATGAGCGAGCGCCTGTGCTTCGTTGTCTCCTCCTAAGAAAATGTCATCAATATAGATTTGCTGTAGTAATAGACGAAAGTTCAGTGGGAACGAGTCTCGTTCGTCCTTTGCAAGTTGAATGACCGTCACCATCGCCAGGTATAGAGCGTAAGACAGCCCGTAAGTTACCGTAATGGTAGCGAAGCCCATTGCATACGAGTCTCTGCCAATCGTGATCATCTGGATGAACAAGAAATTGTCTAAACATTTTGACAATGTCGGTAGCTAGCGCGACGCGATTGAAGCGCCTGCGAGAAATCACAAGTGTAACGTCTGATTGAAGTTTACGCCCCGGTAACAGTGAGTCATTCAATGATTTTCCATTAGACGACTTTTGAGAAGCGTTAAAGACAACGCGCATCTTTTTTGAATCTTCGTGGAAAACTCCGTGATGTGGTAGATAATAATCAATTCGTTTACCGGAAATAAAACCGTTTTCATGTGGCCGAGTTCCAAGTATGCGAGTATAAAATCCGAATAAGCTTTTTGAAAACTCGGATCCTGAGTACGACGCCTTTCCGACCGACGGAGACATGCCACGACAATCTCTCGGATGCCAGGGAAGACTTCGCGATGAGCGAATGGCAATCGAATGACGAATCTTCCATTCTTGTGGTGAGAATAAGTATCTAAGAAGTACTGATCGCATTATTCTTCGCTCGGAGTAAGCATGGTGCTAGCCGGTACTTCTTCAATCTCCCAGAATCGAGAAAGTGCTTCAGTAATTGACGGTTCAGACACGGTGAGGAAGGCGGTGACGTCGGAAAAGTCGTCTTCAATGGAATGCGCATTTAATGCTCCGGTTAGAATCCACTCAAAAGCGTTGTTCTGAGCTATCGGTGCAGTCTCTTTTCCACGCACGAGTCCATCCCGTAGAATTATTGTGTATATATCAGCGCCTAAAATTAAGTCGATTTTAGCTGGTGAGTGATAGCGCGGATCAGCTAAAGGAAGATCGCTAAGGTGCGTCCATTCCTTAGCGTTGACCTTCAATGACGGGTGTAAGCTTGTGAGCTCAGGCAGAATAAGTGCTGTGCAGATGCACCCGAATACAGAATCAATGCGTGATCGGAGAGTAAGTGAAATTTCACCTCACTTTCGAATCTCCACCGACGCCGAAGATCTCGAATGAGACGGCGCGGCGTTTAAATGAAAATTGCGTAGCTAAACGCTAAACGAGGAAATCAAATTTCCGAGACTGTCACGAACTAAGATCATGGCCGTTGCCAATATCGCAGTTTTCTGAGTTGACGCCAAGTGCGTAGTGACCGATCCAGTCGGAGCGATGCTCGGGAGAGATCCACTCCTCTCGGTCCTCCGCGACGGGGGCGGATTTCGTTTAAGAATTGGGTTTCGCATCGAAATGGTTGGGTGACTTGTACGACTGAGCTGTGTGCGTTTTTTGAAGGCAATTGATGCACAAATTGCTCTTTTTACAATGTAAGTATCGATCGAGCGAGCTCATTGCCTTAAATTGATCGCATACGTTAAGGGGTAACATCACCTTTGAGTTTTGAAAATATCATTTTTTTTATTTGTATAAAAAGGTTCCTTAAGGTCCCAAGAATGATTTTGAATAGATTTTATGCGGGAGCGGAGCCGAAAAATGACTGAAAAAATTATCCGACCAAAATAATCGGAGTGCAGCGCTCGGTCTTTTAATCCCATCTTCGACAGGTAAATCGCATTACCTGCTAAAATTTAGTATTAGAAATCTACTACAGATGTGTCAGATAAGCATTTGAACTAGAATAGCAACTGCCAAAACGGTTACAGTAGCGTGTAGCGTTTCTGCGTCGATAGTACTTTTTTACGTTATTGAAACTTTAAACGCGTTTTTCTCGAAACGTACTTTTTCAAATTGGCAAGA
>JAWWEN010052339.1:0-10879 GCA_035582955.1 Sycophila texana | reverse complement strand
AAAATTTCATTTAAATTATTTAGTTAATAGGCTACATAGACGAAATACTAGACATTGCGTACTTAGGTAGTAATGATTCACATTTAGCTGTAGCTACTAATACTGCCGATATTAAACTTTATGAATTATCAACAATGAGCTGTCAAATATTATGTGGTCATACAAATATTGTATTGTCACTTAGTTCATCGCTTGTCAATCGCAACTTACTGCTATCTTCAGATAAAGTAAGAAAATTATATTCTGTAAATTTTATTACAATATGAACATGATGAAATAAATTAACATCTATGTAATTAACTTTCATTTTAGGATAATTCAGTGAGATTATGGTTGATGGATGAAGAGACAAAGACTGTGAATTGTATAGGTCATGGTACTAGACATACTTCTGCGGTTGGCTCTGTAGCTCTTTCACAGGCAGAAGCGAAATTTTTTGCATCAGTGAGTCAAGATTCCTGCCTTAAGTTATGGGATTTACCTGAAACATTAGCTTTCACAGGTATATAAATTGTTACATTCAACAGATGTCATATTCTATTGTTAGCAAAATTCAATTATTTTTATTGTAATTTATTTTATCAGGGACAGAAGTTTCTTTAAATGCTACACATACAGTAGTAGCACATCAAAAAGATATAAACTGTGTAACGGTATCACCAAATGATAAATTGATCGCTACTGCCTCCCAAGATAAAACTGCAAAGGTACTAACAAAAAAATATTAACATATTTTAAGAAACTGTTTAGCAATTTTTCAAAAAATATCTTACAGCTATTTTTAAAGACTGATCTTTTTATTTGTAAAACTTACATAAAAAGTTGTAAAGTTGCAAAAGCATCGATTATTTTATGGGTATTTTGATTGTAATCACCAATATTTATTGCATAAAATCACATTTCAGTTGTGGTCAGTCGATAATTTACAACAGTTAGGAGTATTTCGTGGTCACAGAAGAGGTGTTTGGTGCGTGCGGTTTTCCCCAATAGATCAAGTATTAGCGACCTCATCTGCCGATTGCACAATTAAACTATGGTCTCTTACCGAATTAAATTGTTTGAAGGTACAACCAACGTTAATATATTATTATTATTATTGAATAAAGTTTAATAAATCGTTATTATTTATTTTCTAGACATTTGAAGGACACGATTCTGCAGTGCTAAAAATGGAGTTTATGTCGCGAGGTATGCAGTTCATTTCTTCAGGAGCTGATGGTTTGCTCAAATTATGGAGTGTAAAAACATCCGAATGTACAGCGACGTTAGATCAACACAACAATAGGGTTTGGTCCCTTGCTGGTAAGAATGATTTTAAAATCACTTTTAGTTATTAATTATATCATTTTTTATTTATGATACAATTCACTATTTTATTATAATCTTGAATGGTATATTTAAACTTCATGTTTCAGTAAATGATGATGAGAGTCATTTGGTTAGTGGCGGTAGTGATTCATTGCTAGTTATATGGAGAGACACAACTCAAGAAAATAAAACCAAAGCATTAGCTCTGCAAGAGGAGTTACTGAGAGATGAGCAGAAATTGGCAAATTGTTTGCAGCAGGAGAAATTAACGAAGGCTTTGAGATTAGCCTTAAGGTTGCAGAAACCAATGCATGTATTACGAATTATTGAAAGTTAGTTCATTACTTAACTTGTTTAATCAATAATAAATAGTACTGTTTATTTTAACAAATTTTTTGTTTTATACAGCTTTAATTAAGAAGGGTGACGACGATTTAAATGCAACGATTTGCGACTTGAAGCCTTCACAGCAAGAAGAACTGTTGAAATGCGCCATTACATGGAACACTAATGCACGCAATTTTCAAGTAGCTCAGGTAAGAAAGTGTCCGTTTTAATAACATTTTAATTTTAATAGCGAAATTTAGTTTACGTGCACGTATTAATCTGAAAATATATTTTGCAGCTTGTAATAAACGCAATATTGAATGAAATTGGATTGGAAAATCTTCAATCAATTGATTTAAAGGGAAAATTAGAGTCAATGATTCCATATACTGATCGACATTTTAGAAGATTGACCAAATTATATCAAGATCTACACCTTTTGTCATATACAATAAACAGTATGAAAGCCCATGCTCCAGTGAACGAATCAAATGAAGCTAACGATTAAAAGAATGTGTAAATAATTTTCTACTTTTAGTTATTGTACAATAAAAAATTATAATGTATTTTTTTCCTATAAAAATATGTTTCTCATTTATTAACAAACCAAGATTATTTTACTGCACTTATTTGAAGAAATTTGTTTTCTTTAATTATTAACTTTGCTGCTACATATTGTATACCTTCTACAAAATCTCTCGTTTTTCGTTCAATAACTACATTTTTTATGTACATGCCCAATATTGACATAATACAAGATAAAGTTTCGGAAAATTTTTACTTTGCAAGTTTGAAATATCTGTTCGATGAGGACAAACAAATTAAAGAAACGTCTTACTAATAACGATGTTAACGTTTTTTAATTAAATAATTCATCCAAAGAATCAACGGTTTTGCTAAAAGAAAGACATGCAATTTTCAGTGATCAAACAACTTAAAAGTAGCACAATCAATTCTTTATCTAAATTCTTTATTAATAAATATTTATTAGTAATCTCGTTGCAGTAAAATTCAGAAACTACTCTCAAATAAGTTTTTAAATTTATAGGTTACATTTTTTGGCGCAGTTCTATCTCTTTTGTCCTTGATTATTGTACACTCTTTGTACATTGAAAAAAAAAAGAATTTTGCAGATCCAACTAAAAATGTTGTTAAATCATCTTTACGAAATTACTTTATTGATTTAATTAAACATTTAGTGGAATTAAAAAAAATCGATCTAGTTGTTTATTTATTTATTTATTTAAACCCTTAGCCCTTTACAAAATAACAATATAAAAATGTAAATTAACTTAAAACTAAATAAGAGAACTGAAAATTGGAAAAGTTAATTAAATATTTTGCCAATTTAATCAAAGTTTTGGCTGATTTGGCTGAAGCTAAATGTTTAGTTAAAATAAACTAAATGGTTATTGAACAATTTTACCCGGTTAAATTTAAAATATTATTATTAAATAAAAAAAAAGAACTGTTTTCCTTAAAAAGCGTTTTTTCCTGCGCCGCAAACTATATACTGCGATAAACTTGAAACCTTCAAACTTTCCACCCGCGTAATTGAAAAACTGTTTTTTTTTTTGTCATGAGACGCAACGATTAAACAATTTTTCGCAACACCAGATTCCCAAGCCAAACGAGGCTCCTTCCGATCATAAAAATGCGCCGCAAACGATTAGAGCAAGCGCGGGAGCGCTCCAATAAAGCAAAAAAACAACGCAATTATAATAAACGGTGAAAGAGGCGGGAATAGTGCGCGAACCAATATTGACAAAGATGTGCTCATCGTCGGGCGTAAGAACGTCTCAATTCCAGCAGCGTCTTAATTCATCCAAAATTCGGGCCCTCCCCCCTCCGTACAACCAAGGCAATACTCAGCACGCGATCGTCATCCAAGGTAAAGATCGACCCCCCGCCGACAAAGCGCCGATCCGAGGGTTGCGCGTCTGCCGCGCCGAATTCAAGCATATAGCATGACCGTTCGATAAAAGCGCGCACCTGTGGACCCAGCGATAAAAAAAAAAAAAAAAAAAAAAAATAGAGAATCGCACACGGGAAGAAAAAGAAAAGGCAACAAAGGCGCGCAGGTGGGAGGCGGCGGCGTCGGCGGCTGCGGGAGAATAATCAGCGCTGGCGGCGGCACCTCGAGATCAGTCACGCTCGGCACGTTTCGCGGGCGCGCTCGACTTCGCCGCGCAGCGAACCCGTTGGACAATGGGTCCGGGCAGCGCCATCGCCGCGGCCCTCCTCTGCGCCCTCGGCGTCCTCGCCGGAGCCGCCAAGTAAGTGCTTTTTCCCCTCGTCGTCGCAATTTATTTTTTTTTCTTTTTTTTTTGTACTTACTACTACTTTTTTGCTGCGCGCTTGGAGGAAAATCTGGAACTGGGCTTTGATACGTGGCCGATGGTTAGGGAGCTTTTCTGCAGGCACTTTTTTTGCAGGCGGTTTGCGATCTTTCGAGATAGATATTGGAGTGACGAAAATTTAAGAAATGACGTTTGGCAAGAGTAGATGGATCATTGGCGTCTTAGAAATCGTTGGTGCGAGACCTCAAGAGCTGAAGCGAAGATATGCTTTTTTGCGTGCACGTGGAAATTCTAGAAAAATGACAATTTTTACGTAAGCGAAGGGATAAATTAATTTGTTTATAGAAGAGATTATGATTTAATTGTTGAAAATTTCGTAAGATATTTTATACACACTTGGATAGCTGTTTTTTTTTCATTCAATTTAAATAAAAATACAAGTAGATGGATAGGAAGGTTTTGTTCGGCGAACTCGAATTTGAATTGCGTAAAATTCGTAAAGAAACTTAATTTTGCGTAAAATATTTATGAATGCCGACTCTTGATAAAAACTAGTCAAATACGCTAAAGTAAAACTAGTAAATAAAGTTAAAAGGTGAAAATGCGCGCAACGAATAATTTAGCCGCCAGTAGTAATAATCGCGTGACAATTCATAATTCGCCAGCGAATAGAAGTTGCATTTTTTTTTTTAGCTTTGACGAAAAATTGCATAAATCGGTAGTGAAATGTTTGTGGCCTAAGTAGCCCACATGCGTCATTTGAATACCAAATGTTAACTTGAAAATTAATACACATCTCGATGAACCATGCCATAAGATGAAAAAAGTAATTAATAATTTGTACTTTTTAAAGTTTTCTTTGAATTCGCAAAAATTGCTTCGATTTTGACACTATACCTAGTCACATCAAGTAAAGAAAAATATTTTAAATAATATTTTAATAAACAAATCTTTTCTCCTCAAATTTTATTTTTTTTTCGGTTTAAATATGGGAAAAAAAATTTCCGACGAATGATGAGTATACAATTGTATGATGATTCGTGTATATATACACACACATTGTATTTGTCATTCATCAAAAATTCTGCCCTAATACCAACTTTTACTTTTACATATTAAATATATCTGTTATTTCAATGTAATTTACATGAATGACGTGCAAATTCGCGCACGCGTCAAGTATTACGCTATGAATTTGGGAACCGCTCGCTCCTCGCAACGAGTAATTTTCAAATCATTCACTGCATGCAAAAGTTAATTACTCGCTGTATTAGCGACCAACAATTCTCTTTGAGAAGATACCATCAGTTTGAATTTATAAAAAAAAAAGGAAGAAAATTATAAGTAATGTTTGCCAATTATATGTCGTGCTATACATCAAGAATAGCACGGAATATTATTAACCAACAATTTAATCTTGGCTGACAAGTTTATTATTTTTAATAACATTATGCTGCAAATTAAAAATGAAATTTCATTAACTTTTCAAAATGATATGTAGTTAAAAAAAATTAGTGAATGGAAGACATTTTCGTATCTTTACTAAAAATTAAACTGATTTATTCTAATACGTACGGTTTATTTTCCTTGTATATATTACTTGTTTATTTAAAATATGAGGAAAAAGGTAAAGAAATCGGTTAATTCTTCAACTCAATACTTAGAAGTTCACTTAAATGCACATACATTCAATACATAAGTGTAGCAAATTGCTAGACGATTCTGGCTAGCTCAGAAGTCGGGCAATGATAAAATTGCAAATTTTCGTTGTAGAACCACGTACAGGTGTTAGCTTACATTGTTCGATTTTTTATTTCACAATTGCTCTCTTAATTCGAAGCAGATGTAAATTAGCGAATAATCACTATGAAATGAATTAAAATTTTTTTTTTATTTCAATCAAATTTCGAATTACGTACATCACACGGTGCAATTTTAAGGACAATAGTTGCACAAACAAATTGACATGATTGTCGGACAGAAGTTGGCTTAATGTTTTCACTTAGTAAAAACATTCAGTGCAGTCGAACAAATAACCAGAGCATAACTGCCAGCGCCAAAGGATACTTTGATAAATTTAAATTTATTAAAAATGTATCTTGCAGTACTTAAATTCAAAAGTATAAAATGTTGTAAAACCCTCGTTATCTTTTTTTAAAATTAAATGTTGGCCAATTTTCTGTGCTCCTACATTTGCAAAATTTTCGTAAATCACATTAGGCCATTCATGATTTTAGGTGAAATAACTGCGTTTCAGAGTGATTTTTTTTTCGATATTAATTTTTTTTATACGAATATAACTCCATTGATGCGAAAGAACCGAAAAGAGTGAAGATACTACACTGCAGTGAAGCCGAACCAAAAGTACTTTGCAGTGCTTCAATTTTCGATGGAATCGATAGCTTCTTTTTTGCACTCATATTTTAATTTTTCCATCAACAATCTGATGGTTTTGTATAAGTGATATGCCTCAGTCCTTCATTTCCGACAGAAAAATAAATTTCCTCCGTTGGTTCTAGCAAGTGCAGACTAAATTTTTCACTGATGCTTATAAACTTTGGCGATCGGTCGAGATTAAGCCTCAGGTCCAGTTCAAATATCGTTGTTTAGATACTTGAATAATGTTTGTTGAAATTTTTATTCAAAGACATATAAAAGGATAACAGATGTTTCTGCAAATTATTTAAATAAATTAGTATAACTCTCCATTGATGTATTTCTCTGAATATACCTAATATTCATCACTATATTCTACACTTATTTTTTTTTTGTAATTTTAACTTTCTTTAACGAGAGCTTAAATATTTTATCAAATGAAATGCTACAAGAGTTCTGAAAAATTGAATGTTAAACTTCAAATTTCTCTACAATAATTAGTCCCTTTAATAAACAAAAAATATGATCACTGAATCTTCAGCATTTAGTACACATTTTGAACGATTTCTAAAAAGCAAAGAAAAAAATACTTAAAAAAAAACGAAATAAAAAGAAAAGAAACGTATCAATCCGTCCGATCCTCGTCGCAAGCACCCGTCCAATTAATTGAACGGAGGCAATAAAAAGCGCGTCGCGCGCCTCTCCCTCGTTCTCCGCGGGAGCTTATATATATAGAAATCGTCGGTAGCCGAGCTTTTACCTAAGAGTCGCTGCAGCGGCTGCTGAGTCACGCGGTCGGTGCGCGCCATTGATAATTCTCTCGAAACAATACAATATTTGACGTCGTATAAATCTCGACTCCGCGGCCTGATAGCGCAGCCTCCCTCGCCCCCCTCGTCCTGCGCGCGCTCGAAGCACTGTTAGCTCCTCAGGGTCTCGCGCCTCTCACTCGCTCGCCGCGGAACTTTCGGCACTTGGGAGGCGAGGATATTATATCGTCGCCTCTATAAACGAAAAAAAAGCACATTTCAGTAAAAGCATATTTTAATTTGCAATTTTTAGGGCTCTAAAGCAAAATAAATTCTTCGAAAGCCTGATGAACTTGTGGAAGCTTGCGGGAGAATTTATTTTACTCTAGAGCTTTAAAAATGGCAAATTAGAGTAGGCCTCTTTCTAAATATCCTTTTTTCTTCGTTATAGAGGTGATGATATAAGGGAGAAGCGCGATATAGAAGAAAACGTTATAAAGGAAGTACACTCGCCTCGAATTGAAACTCGAAGAACAATTCAAATATTTGCAACGTCGCATGAAAATTTTTAAATTGTTCTTCGAGTTTTAATTCGAGGCGAGTGTACATATTTTACTTCAGAAGCTCGCGAATTGTGCTTGACAGATTTAAATACTCAAAAAGCTCGCACTCTTTGATTCGCAAAGGGTTTCATGCAGCATCTGTAGAAAATTTTACTCCGCGTGTAAAATCGAGAAACATTTCATATATCAATGTAAAATATTTAATTTCACATTTTATGATTATAAATACATTATTAAATAAAATTTGACAAGAAGTCCAAAAAATTGAATGTTGAACTTTAAATTTCTCCGCAATAATTAAGTCTTTCAATAAAAAAAGGTGATTGATAAATCTTCAACATTTAATAAAACTTTTTAATGACTTCTGAAAAGCAATAAAAATAAATAAATAAAAAAAAACGAAACGAATAAAAAGAAAAGAAATGTATCGTATATAAGTAAAATTCAAGTTCACATTAAATTGTCATGGATTCAATCTCATATAAGCGCATTAAATGGCATGACCAACTTGTAAAACAAGCAATAAACAGCAACCGGCGATAAGTTTACAGTATGACAACCTTAGGTAGACTTTAAAGAAACAATTATTAAAAAAAGATACACGTATATGAGTAAAATAAAAAGAGAAAGAGGGGAGAGCGGGGCATGAGTCAGACTGGAGTGATCCTGCGAGAAAGAGCCTGAAGGTCTCGGCGCAGAGCTTTCACGCGGCCGCTTGTTCAACGATTGCCGATTAATTATATGTAACGAGCGAATGGTAACGCGATTGCCACCTTCTCAAAGTTGTTGCTGAAAATGGGAAGTTGAAAACTTTTTTTTATAGTATTGGAATCGTCAATTCTGTGAATATCACGAGTTTTGCAGTTCGTCGTTGGTTATTATATTAATTAAGTGAAATAGTAAAATAATGTTTATAAAATACGTAATATAGTATGCAGTGACGCTTAAAAAAGAAAGATGTTAAAGAATACTAAAATTTTATAAATTATAGTTCATAAAACTTCTACGCGATGGAAGAGTAGCATATACTACTTTAGTAAATACTTCGTTAGATAAAATTATTTTGAATGAGTACAAAAATATATTTTTCAAATTGTAGATAAATCAAATGTTAAAATAAAATAATGAGAATTGTTGTTCGAGAAGGTGCTAAATTATTTTAGGTCAATAACCTATCATTTAAAATTTTTTTTTTTTAATTAAAATAAGGTATTATTTATGATTTATTGTCTGATTAAACGAATTTAATTACAACTGATAATAAAATAATACTGATAATAAAATAAACACTATTGCAGATAAAATTTCAAAGATATTTTTTTCCTATAACATTAATTCCGTGTATAAATTAAAATAAAATGCATCGTTCATATATACTTACATGCAAATAATTCAGTTGAAATTATTTTAGTGTTAAAAGCTCACATGTTTTAAACTGAAAAACACACAGTGAATATGATTATAAGCTAAACAGGCGTCAACGGCTTTATTACTCTGAGATTTTGTCATACGCTTTCTGAAGCACGTTTTTCATTAGCATAGCACCATTTAACTTAACTTAACCGTGCATCTCCAAGTCTTCGCGAAAATCTTGTTACAGAATTTATTCTTGCAGAAACTTTACGATCGCCGATAACAAACATCGTGTCAGCCTTACGAGATTTATTTTTTTATTTTTTGTAAAATAAGCAGACGCAAAGAGATCCTGTTGACTTTTCAATGATTCACGATTTGTTGTTGCTAATTTTAAACGGAAGAATTCCCGAAAAATTTTACTACCTCGAGCTTACCTGCGATTGTTAGATTCCTGCAAATTGTTATAAACCTTTGGAAGCATAAAAAAACATTTTTGTGCAATAAAATCGATAATGAAGAATAATAATCATTCTATTATTTATTATGCATGTTAGATAAAATAAAAAAATCTACTAGGTGGTTTTTATATTTTTTAAAAATCTTTTTATTCCTTGTGCATTCACGGATGTGTAATAGATAAGCACGCGCGTACGCATAAATCATGAAATTATTTACGTCTAGGGTATACAATTGCAAGTGTTCGTGCATTTATTTTTTACTTAATTAACTATATGATCTGTTCTTTTTAATATATCTCGGTTAAAGTAAATTGTTTTTAAGCAGTGGTGTATAGGAGAACACAGGCAACTTTGAAAATGTCAAGAAAAAGATAATACCCAGCCAAATAATATATTTGAATCTTGTGTCTACCACAGAAAACAGTTAGATAGACGTATCTGATTAGGTGTAGGTGTGTCTTTGTTATGTCCTGAGCGCTGACATAGAGAAGCGCAACGTACGCGGACTTCGAGTCCGCGCGATAAGAAAAGGTGTCTGGTGGACCGGGGAAGCTGCGTACCCACCTGTTCCCACGGTGCCGGACTGACGGTTGAGACTTTTGCGCGAATAACGCGATAACGTTTTCAAGTCGAAACACTGGGAAAGCCAACAACCTTCGATAGGAATTACGCCCCCCCCCCCCCTTTTTGACGATCAGGGGGACGTAACAGTCTTTTTTTATATGACACTGATAAGAAAAATATTAAACTTCCGGGTCACCGTTTTCATATGAAATTTTGGCGTATTCTACCCTGAGTGAAACTTTTCCTGAAATTTTTACGTTAAAATATATACTGCCAAAGTTACATTCCGAAAAAGTACCGGAGGTTTTCTTATAAAAATGATGGTGCTTGTCATATAAAATTTTCAAATATCGTCAACCGTCTCATATACTTTATGCGTAATTTTTAGGGCACAATTTTTCATTAATTACACCCTAGAATGTTAAATGTTTTAAATAAGCTACAAAAAATTTGACGAACAAAAAATAAATATATTTTTTACATCCATTTTTAAGTTTACTTGAAAACCAAATTTCAAACTTCTGTTTTTTATTTATTGAACCGGAAAAATTTACACAAGGAAATCCTACAAAAGATAAATATAGTTACCTGTACATACATAAGGCTTCAGTAAATTTTTCTACTATACTATACTAATATTTTTTCTTCAGCCTACGGTGTACACCTATACAGATATTTTATTCGTAAATCTACCTAAAATAAATTCTTATGGAACGTTTTTGAAGAAGGAGATTGGACGTTGTCCGTATCTTTCCTCACTTTATCTTTTTCTTACTATTTCGAGATTATAGGACTGTAAAAGAATATAAGGTACCTGTGCCTAATATGGGCATGCGCCTAATATGGCCATGTTCTGGTATTTCGAATTGACCCGCGCT
>JAWWEN010052338.1:0-10886 GCA_035582955.1 Sycophila texana | reverse complement strand
CCTCGCTTCGCTCGGGCGCTAATCTCACACTTGTCCGAAAATCACTTCTGACGCACTAGTATCGAAAACTACTATTTACCTCTTCCCCGCACTGACAATCGGCAGCTCCTCTCGATGCCGCTGCTTCCGGAAGGAGCCGATCGACAGCTCGTATGGATGCCGCTGGTTTCGGAAGGCGTCGATCGGCAACTTCTCTCGATGCCGCTGCTTCCGGAAGGAGTCGATCTGCAGCTACTCCGTTGGTCCAGTGGCCCGTGCACGGAGAGTCAGTGGCCGCCTCTCCTCGCGTTGTTCTCTTTTCTCCTCCGCCCTCGTACGTAGGTATGCAGCAGCGAAGGACTCCGCGGAGCGGCACGCGGTCACAGGCGCCGCTCTCCTCCTCTCCGTCGCCGAGCCTCGACGTAAACAAAGCGGCGCACCGATCACTGCTTCGCGCACGCCAACACTGACAGATCACAGATCACTGGCCGATTCCGATGGAAAATCCTCGGCACTTCCCGCGAAAAAAAAAAAAAAGAAACGGAAACGCACTACTACGCCAGTCACGCGCGACAACACTTTGACATGTAAATAGTATGATAGAGAAAACACTGGAGATCGCGGCGGTCCCGTCCTGCACTCCTCTCGATGCGATGAGAAAATAATAAATAAAATGGCAAGTGGATACCGGAGATCCTCGATGCGAAGAAAGGGAATTTCACGGACGAGCAGCGGCGAGGCGTACACTGTGGCAGGGAGCACGCGGGACGCGCGCGAACGTCGAGGCGGCTCGGCTGAGACTGGCTGCTGCCGCCGCACTGCTCGGCGGCGCGCCGCCACCGGAGAAAGAGAGAGAGAGAGAGAGAGAGAGAAAGAGAAAGAGAGTGTAGGGGGCAGCCTCGGAGCGCGCGGGAACGAGGAGGGAAGAACCTCCTAATGTGCTCTCTCTCACTCTCTCTCTCCCGCCGCGCACCCGACCGCCCGCTCCTTCGGCCTTTTAGTGCCCCGCTCCAAGTGTATATGGGTATATTTTATACTTGTATGGGAGAGCTCTGCGCCTTTCTTTCTCTGTTGCGAGGCGGACCTTAACGCCGCGAATTTCCGCGCGCGTCCTTTTGCCGTTTGCGAAATTAGCCGCCGCTATGCGTTCCCGCGCATTTTTTTTTTGCTGCGGCCAATAGACGCCCGTGAATTTCGCTATGCTATATCTATATGCGCAGGCCACTTCCTCTTTGGTATTTTAACTGTAATAAAAAAAAAAGAGTACGTAAAAGGAGGCATTGCTTTTTAATTGCGTATTCATAATAAGTCTAAAAAGAAAATTAAAATAGAAAAGAATTGACGGAATAGTATTCGCAAAGTATTATTACATATCTATGTATATTTTTAAAAAATTGGCGCCTTTTTTCAAATTAAAAATATGATTTGAAGTCGATTTTCGTGAATTTAAGTGGCGCGTTTTTTTAAATAAAAAAAAAAAGGTTTTACAGTCGATTTTTATGAATCAAATTAAGTAAAGTAAAAGTGGCGCCCTTTTTTAAATTAAAAAGATCATTTGCACTTGATTTTCGGGAATTAATTGAGCTAAGTAAAGTAAGCAGTGATAATTCTAATTTATCTTGTTTTATAATATTTATTATAATATATTTCCTAAAAAAGAGGCACCATTTTTTAAATTAAAAGGTTCGATTGCAATCGATTTACGTATAAATCAAACTAATAGTAAAATAGGTGTAACGATTCTCACTCGTCTCAGCACGTATCGTATTATGTTATTGTAAGTATAAAAAAAGTGACGCCTTTTTCGAAATTATAAAGACGATTTAAAGTCGATTCTTGTCTACTAAACGAATCAAAGTACCCGTAACGATTCTAATTCACTTCGAGCAACTCCCTCCGCCTGCAGTCTGTATAATTAAAACAATCAACTCTCCTCCGTCTTTCTCTCGCCCGAAAATCTCAGTAGAGCTCAAACAAGCCGCGTCGACTCGCGATGCATCGCAGCCGCCTCCGGAGTGCCGGGGGCTATCTCCCCGGCGCAGTCGTGGGCGCGCGGCAGTCGACGAATTAGACGACGCGGGCATCGTCCGCCGGAGCCCCGAGACGCGCGCGTCCCCGTCGGGAGAGGAGAGTCGCTCGCTCGCCCACGCGGCCCATTGTTTTCGCCGAATCGGGGTAAACGCACGTGTCCCGCGCGCCCACCTTCCAGCTCTCGCGCTCGCTCTTAATATTTGCCGTATACGCTGGCAGCAGCGTGTCCGAGAGCCGCGAGGGTGCGGGAGTCGAGCGTCGTTTGCCGGTGAAATTATGCAAATGGTCCGAGCGCGGCCGAGATTTCGCGTCCACGCGTGTGTGATTATACTCTCCCCGCGAGCTGGTAATGAACGAACAATGGGTTATACGCGCGCGGACGGGCCCTAAGGAATGCGCGCTGAGTATACCCCCTCTTGGCCTTTTTTGTACATATGTAGAACCACGTGCCCGTGTATATTGTACGTACATACCACTGCGAGTCCTTTTTTTTATCGGCGCTGAGAAATCTCATCTCGGCGCTTTAATCTGCGGTGTTGCGCGAATTAAGTGGTTCCTCGTTACCCGCTGCGAGGTTGTAAAGCAATTATTCGCGTATGCGTTTATGTAAACTCATATTTTCACTGGTCTATATATCTGGCCGTGCGTATCTTGTTATAGAATATTCTTTCTTTTTCTCTTTTTACCTCGGTATTCCGAGGATTGAAATATGTTTTATCGTTATTAAGAGTGCATATTACAGTTTACGTTGGCGCAATAATCCTATTTATTTTCTTTTTTATAATAAGCGTGTATATATAAAAACGTGTTCATACGGAATTCTGATGTGGACTGACAAAGGAAACGCATTACGAGAAAAGGTGCGACTTTCTCACGTATGTGAGTTATAAAATGAACTTCGAGCTGCTGCCTAAGTAGCGGAAAATCTGTTTGCCTTGCTCCGACGCTGACTTATGTAAATGGGAAAAGGAACACCCCGTGTCTATTTACCATTCAAACCACCTACATTCACATCTCGCAGTCGCTCATTCAGACCGACCCACCGGCTACTCGTAATTAAACTCGTGAAACAGCTCCCGTAACCCTAATCAACTTTCCTCGCTTGTTCCGCAAGGCAACCGGCCAAACGGCGAACAATCGCACGCTACCAAAAAAAAAAAAAAAAAAATTAATATGTGAACGCGAAACGCTCGTGAAGTGCCCCGCGAGAAGGAAGGAGAGGCGACCACCCGCCACAAAGGCCATAGAACCGAGAAAAAAATTTCGTCTCGGCTGTCCCGATAAATTAGCATAAGTACGCGCGGGCGCGCTTGACCTCGCCCCTGCAGGCGCGTGTCCCCCGATAAAAGGAGGCAGAAAAAAAAAAAATTAAAACCGCCCGAGCTACGACAATAAATCTCGGATTTCAAAACTCCGGTGCGTATTAAAGAAAAAAAATAATAATGAAAAGAAAGTCGAGCGTCGATGCGAATAATAATTATGGGAGCGGACGAGCGCTCCATAGGAGGGGGAATTGCATTTCGGTGAAAGGTCGGAGTGTACGTCGGCACGTGAAAAAGGCGCTACGCGACGATTAACCGATGCAAATTGAATTATAGCGCGCGCGACTCTCGCTTCGCGAATTCATCGCGCCCGCTGCACGTTTTTCCGCAATTCCGCGCGAGTAATTGCCGCGTAATTGGAGCGGCTCGATAAGTAAATTGTCCAGATTTTACGCTCTTATTAACGGTGCATATTTTTTTTTGCTTTATCTTTTTTTTTTACGTGGCTTCGCGATTTTCTGCCTCCGCAAATACGCAAAGTGTCAGGTTGAATATTTACGGGCCAGGCGGTATGAAAAACTGAATTAACGAGCTTAATAATCGGCCGATTGAAAATTATTCGCGGCGTATAATATGTATATGTTTTAAATATTAAAAAATTAAAGTTTTTTTAATAATGGAGTATGAATTTTAAGAGCACAGCGAGAGGCGTTACGTAAGCGCCTTAAATCGGGCGTTTCCTTGCGAAACATCAAACGCGATCGCGAGTAATTGTACGATCAATCACAATGGATTCGGATCATTATGCGATCACTTGTGCCCTTTCACACAAGTGATTCGCGCCGACCAGATAGGCGCGCGCGAAATAGACCATCAATCACACTTCGTTATACATAGCTAAAACGCCTCCCTCCCATCTAAAGTTGAATTTAGTGAAAAACTACTATAATTAATGAGATTTTACTATAAAAACTAATGGAAAAAGCTTCACTATTTAGCAATAATTAATGGAATAATTTTTTAATTTTAATAGCGTTTTACTAATTCAACTTAAGAAGGTGTCGCGATCTCAGACAACAATTCGCCCGCAATAGCCTATACATTTTTAAGTCTTCGCTCGTGCGTGCGCCACGATTATTTTGCCGAAAGACCCACCACCGAGGCCCGCCGCAATGAGGTCCGCGTTAGCGTAATGGCCGAGGCCAGAAAGGAGTCCGCGCGAAATAAAGAGATCGTAAAAGTCGAAATCTGCTCGCGCCGGGGGGAAAATTGAGACTCTGCGGTCAGAGGCCGGGTGGCCGGGTGGCTACCTGCGATCGTCTCATTTAAAAAAAAAAAGTCATGCATGTGACGCGTAACACGCACCGAGGCGCTGGCACGCGAAGCCCAGACGCGCGTCTCGATTTGAGGAGTAGAAGCCGCGGCAAGGAATCACTGAAGGGAAATGGACCGATCGCCGCTGTATACTCGTCGGAGACTTAATTTATCCGGAGGGTGGGGGGCGAGCGATGCGAGGAGCGATTGGAAGAAAGTAGCGCCGAGCTCTTTGTGAACCGCGCACGGTGCGACCGCCGTGACCCTTGCGACCGCACGGTCAAGTGCTTAACTTCAATTTTCCTTCGCGGTTTATCGGCTGCTTCGCATTGAAAAATTATATAGCTTTAAAAAGAAAAAAAAAAAAAAGAAAGAAAAGTTTAACGATCATCGCCCGGAATGAGATTCTCGCAATGCGTTTCCATTACTCCTGATGGACAACGAAACCTTGAGGAAGGAAAAGTCGATGTGAATTATTGACCGTAGGAAACATTCATTATATTAGTGAAATGACATATTTACACATCGCTGTTCGACGATATTTTAGAAATTAAATGATTGACCAATAATTTAAGTTAGATTTGTATATTATAGATATATTGTAGATAAGAGTTAAAATGTTGCATTCGATTACTATACATCACTGTTTTTATTTACTCTGCGGCGATAGACTCGTGTATGAAAAGAAAACATAATTTAACGAATTAATAGATTTTTAATTTAAATCTGACGGGTGAACGAGTTATCCCTATGTAAAAGGTATTTTACATTTTTTCGAAATTCAATTTAGATCACGGACTCGTTCTAAATTTAATTTAAACGCGGTTATAAAGCGAAAGGAGGAATTTTGAGAAAGGCAGAAGAGGCCGCTCGCCGCGCGCACCGAATGCAAACGCGAAAAGGTGAACGTGGCCGTTCTTACCGTTAAAATTTTTTTGATGACCGATGATGCGGGGCCCATCGCGTGATTGCACCGGCTGTGCGCGCCTCTTCTTTTTCCCCCTGCCGCAGCAGCCGCGAACACCCATGAAGTCCCGTGGAGCGGCGCGCGCTCGAAATTTGTCGGAATTTATGGCGGTCGCTCTTGATCCCGCGTGATTTAAAGGACGAGCTCGCGTTGCACTTAGTAGGGCCACCCGAGAGCCCCTTATAGAAAAAAAAAGCGAAAGGAACGCCGATTTATCCCCGGTACGCGACTTTTCGCGAGGCTTCTTTTCACTCGTCGCTCGTTAAAGAAAAAAAAAAAAAAAAACGTCGCCTACGTCTTGAGAATTAATATCGCTTTAAAAAGCGCTTCTGGGCTACTTCTCGAGAAAGCCGCGGATGCATAAAAGTGCACTCTCGAGCTCCTTGACGAATTTAACTCGCCTATAATTAGGAAAGAGTCGGAGAAAAAGCTGCCAGATATATCGCCGATTTTTTTTTTTTTTTTTTTTTTTTTTTTGTTTAGATCTCCAACCGGTTGTACTTTTGTGTACTATGGGTTATTTCCGGATTTATCTTTTATCTGTAAGCCGTCGAAAAGTAGTCCCGAGCGATTTCTACCGATCAATTCTTTTAATCGTCCGATATATACGTTTCCAATCATTATCTCGTAACGTTTAGTCGAAATTAAGGCGAATCGCCTCTCCTCTAAAAGCGGGCCGAAAATTAATTTCTTTTCAATTGAATCTCCCGGCCGGTAATCTTCGAAATTCACTCGAGCCATCGATCAAAACATTGGTGCGCCGGTGAAAATATCACGGTATCTCCATCCCCCCTCCGCGCCCGCGCTCTCCTCATGCATAATTCATCGGACCCCCCCTCACCTCACCTCGTCCCGAAAAGTATAACCTTCGCTTGCCCTAAATCACTGCCTCCTCTCCTCGAAAATAAAAATCCATCTTTCCCTCCCGCGAGCGTCTGGGGGCCCTCGCGGAAGCTCGAGCGTCGCACGGAAAAGCGATCGGAGCACTCGCGCTGCGCTCCCAATTCCCGGCTGCGGAGATAAATAGCCGCGCACAATGGGAGAGCCCCACTCCCCCCCCCCTTCCGCGTAACTGTAAAAACCCGTTCGACCGGTGAAAAGGGCGGCGGGTCTCTGTCGGCCCCGTCCTCCGCTCTCTCTCCTTCACCCTCCCGGCGACTTGCCTAAACGCCCGATAAATATCGCATTATCTGTCCCGCGAAGTGATTTCTCTCTCTTTCTCGGCGCGGCGCGGATGAAAAGCCCCCCGGGAGAAACGCCCGCCGCGTGTGTATAAGTAAAACATTTCAATCCGTGCGGAGAGGGACGTTTCCGCCCCCGCGTCCCTCGACGTTTTTCCTCTTTTTCTTTTCGGCCCGGGCCCCCCGCCGTTGTCGGGAAAACCGGCGGGTTCCTGAACCCGAGACTCGGAAGGGAAGGCTACTGACCCACACCCTTCGAGGCGGAGGCCGTGTCTGTACGCCCGAGCGTAATTACTTTCTAATGAAGTCCGTCGACGTTTTCACTTGGCGAATTAGAATTAGTGGGAATTAATCTTTTATAAGAGCCTTTTTTGTGTGCGTGTGTACGGCGAGCGGGGCGTTTTCGCGACGTTCGCGCTGATTGAAGTGTCGGTGGATTGTAGCGGCCTCGATCGCTATTGATGGATTTTAACGCTGACGTTTTGGATAAACTCTTGGAGGGCTTTGCTTTTTCTAGTTCTATAATTATTCATGCGCGGGCAGCGAGGACCGATACGCGCGCAGAAAGTGGAGCTGCAGTATATTCATGAAACGTCAGCGTCGAAGTCAGCATTTAACAAAATTCATTGTAAATTTTTTTTTACCCCGGGTCCTGTTTTCTGGCAGTTTTCAACGCGGCGAGAATTCTAGCGATACCCTTTTACAATACCTCACATTTTTTTTTGTTGTTGTTTATTTTTTCGAAAAAATGTTGGATAACAATTCAAACGCCAAACATGAAAAAAAAAGGTATTGTTTCGAATTTCTGTGATTTCTAAATTAATCGTAAAAAAAAAAAAAATGATTGACTAGTCAAACAAATGTATAATACACGAAGAAATATTTTTGAGAGTTTAATAATGAAAATAAAATAATAAAAAAGAAAAGAAAAATATTCTCGCACCAGCCCGTCGAAAAGTCTGTTTTGCCGCAAACATCGTTATACCCCGACGAATCGATAACCGCGCACTAATAACCATTTAACAAGGAGCTCCGCAAAACAAGCGGGGAAAACATCTCTGCTTTGTTTGCGGCCTCGGCGCGCGCCAAAGCTCGGTCGCCGAAAACCGAGCGCCTCCCCTTCTCGCTGCGCCTCTCCCCCGTATATCCTGAAACGTTTCAATTCATCTCTCCTCGCTCGACCCCGGTTCGAGAGCTTCCGCCCCGAACCGTCCCTCCGAGCGTCTCTCTCTCTCTCTCTCTCTCTCTCTCTCTCTCTCTCTCTCGCCTCCCCCCTCGGGCACCCCCTGCGCGCGACAGAGACGTTTCTCTATGAAAAGGAAAAAAAAAAAGAAAAAACGAGCCGCTCAATGAAAGCGCAGGGGAGGGGGAGCAGCCGACAAACACCTCGAGCCACCCTGGGGCGGCTTCCGCTAATTCACCGGTCGGGACAATGAGCGCCTTTACCTTTGCCCAAACGGGGATCGCGCGCGCAGCCTCGGAAGTGAGAGTCCGCGAGGATCGGATAGCGGCGAACTTGACCCTCGCGCTCCCTTCTTTTTTTTTTCTCTCTTTTTACTTCGCTCACTTACTCGGCTATAGGTGCATATAGTGTGGAGGTGCGCTGCCGGAGGGGCGAGGCGAGCAGCGCTAATGAGCGGCGACGCGTTCGATTTCGTGCGTCGTGCTCCATCGGATCGACGTGTCTATATGTATGTGTAATATACAGCTGGTTAGAGGCGTGAGATCTTATCGGGTTAATCGGCTTTTTACGATGGGTGGGACGGGAAAAACGCGAGGGCTGCGCTTTTTTGAGGAAAAACGCGTTGCGATGGGGCTGAGTATACTGAATGCTTCGAATTCTCGTTGTAAATTTACAAACGCGGGGTCGATGTGCAGACGAGGTGCATTACTTTTTTTTTTTTTTAACGTTAATTAAAAACTTTTTTCCTATCGCTACTATACGGCTCTCTCTGAGGAGCTTAATTTATTTATCTTTTTTTTTTTACAGAGCGCAGCTTGAATTTTCGATATTTTGTTACGTGAAGTTCACTAATTAACTTTCGCGTCGAAAGGAAGTACCTCGCTTCTCCTCCTGCTTATTTATTTATTTTATTTTATTTTATTTTTTTTGTGTTTTACAGATTTTAGAGGAAATAGGGAGGGCGAGGTATCGCGAGCTCATCACGGAAGCAAATCGATGCCTCTGAAAAATGCGCAGAGCGGAATAGTGAAAAAAAAGCGCACTTCCTTGAAAATTCAGTATAAATTTTTCAAACCCTTCGTCTATCGCGTCAGTGTTTGCGCGAGTACCAGTACGTACCTACCGGACACTTAGGGGGCCCTCTCGATGTACAGCTCTCATAAAATCCGGATATATTTAGGAGCGACTCCATTTAGAGCGTCTCGACGGCTTCCCGGTTTCCTTCTCGCCTTATTCTCCGGCAGAGCGCCGACTAATTCTCTGCCGCGAGTTTCTCGAAATAACGCGCCCGGAGGGAGCGGGGGCCGAGGGCTGAATTATGCCGAGGCTCCGAGTTGTTTTGACGTTAACAAGATTTTTACGAGCGGCGTATACATCGCGCGCCCTTCGCCGCGGAGCGCGAGGTAAATCAGCGACGCGCGCGCGCGCGGAAGGAGCCGTGAGTTTTGACGGGCCGCCGATTCGCCCCGAGATTTATAAAATCGCCCCGGTGCGTCGGTGTGTTTTGATTATTTGATGGATAAACTGCGTCGCTGCCGTTGCGTGAAAAAAAAAAAACGGAGAAAAAAAGAATTATTTACTGCCTCGGGGTGCACGCTGCTGCTGCTGCGTGTGCCAGAGGAACAACTCGGGTGATTTGTACGTTGACGTATTTTTTTATGGGATTTTATTTCTATCCAGTAAATAACATTTTTTATCACGAAGGGGAAAAGATTGCGCACGAGATTTAACTACTGGGTTCCGAGATTCATTGTAAATAGTCGAGTCCTCTTTCTATCTTCAAAATTAAGTTTTTATAATATCAAAGAATATTGTAATGATATACACTGAAAAAAATGAGTAAATTCAACAAAATATTTCTTTAAGTATAGTGCCAAGTAAATGTTTTCATTGAATTAACTAAATATTTTGTCGAATCAACTAAATATTTCATTGAAGTAACTTTATTTAGGAGTTTCAACAAAATATTTAATTAATTCAATGAATCCATTGCTTGGCACAACTTAAAGAAGTATTTTGTTGAATTGACTAATTTTTTTTTTCAGTGTATTTTTATACACTTTATATTATAGTATTTCCAGGAAATAATTATGATAGATAACAATCTACTACTACGCTGTCGTTAATTAATAAAAATACATCATTATATAAGTTTCGTATAGGATTCTCGGTCATAATTACCCAGGAATTCATAAGGCAATCTTCGGGTGAATCTACAGATAGATATCAAACTAATCTCGCGTGTCCATCGAACATTTCGGCTGTTTATCCGATTCATGTACGCGTCTCTTCTCTGGTCGCGCTGAAAGAACAAGAGAACCGGAAGATTAATCATCGTCCACCGTCGAATTAATAGTGCTCCCCGTCTCACTGGTCGTACGCAATTATACGATCGCGCCGCGGCGCAACCCTTCGCGGGCTTACGCACAAAAATCCGACCTCATCGGTATCCGTGGATTTATGCTCGGCGCGCGGCCGGGGGCCCGCCGTTGCGTTTTCGGTATACTTCGGGAGCGCGTCATGCTGCGATCGGCAGTGACTTGGCCGCGTCGCGCGTGCAACAGGTGGTCCCAGGCGGACGCACGTGCGGCCCTCTCTCGCCTTCCCCTGATTGTGACAAATCTCCCGGAATAATTCATTGATTTTCGCGGGTCTTCCCTCCTCGTTAATCGCTCGGAAATCTCGCCGAGAGCACCTTTGTGTAACGCGTGCGCCCGGATCGTGTGTGTTAATATATATACGATTACGGGCTCCGGAGTCGGATGCTGCGAAGCGGCCCGTGATTCTACCTTGACAAGATGGGTTTCATACGTGATTTATTTTTTATTTTTAAATAGAGAGGCTTTTTTTGGAACGAAGTTCCTTATGTCGCATTACGGCGCAGGGGCTACACGAAGAAAAGTGTAATGCAACGAAAAACCGACAGACGGGGGGCGGAGCTTACGCGCTCCCCTCTCTTCACTACGCTT